>JAPQWV010001520.1:0-84000 GCA_027422505.1 Craterostigma plantagineum | reverse complement strand
CCAGGCATAGTGGACCGCCCGCTACCATTTTGGTGCGACAATAGTGGGGCAGTAGCACAAGTCAAGGAACCTAGGTCTCACTTAAAGTCCAAACGCATCGAAAGAAAAAACCATGTGCTGTGTGGGTTTGTTGAGAATGGCTACATAGCTGCGCCGAAAATAACCACCGTGGATAACGTGGTGGACCCGTTGAACAAGCCTCTTTCACAGGAAGTGCTTGATCGACACCTCCATAATTGGGGTTACGATATCATAGCGGATGGCATTGAGTGCAAGTGGGACATTGTTGGGGATGTGCCATCGGAATGCCATTCGAGGGTATAATGAATAGGGTATGTATTTAATAATCATTGTATTATTCGCTCTGTATTTTGACACTCAAATACTAGCAAGTGTAATGGGTCGTGCAAGTAGTAAAACGGACGAAGTCCGAGTATTGATCCAGAAGATAGCTTGATTAATTCTAAGATATTAAATCTAATTCTAACTTAGACTAAGAGAATTTTTATAGTTTTTTGATGATTTAATTAAACGAAATAAAAGCGCAAATAATAAAATAGACGCAAATAAAATAGATGAGATAAAGATCGATTGACAACAAGTGACCAAGGCACATGTTCAGCACAAAATTCCTACGTCTTCATAAAATCCATCATATCTAACCATCATGAATCTCAGTCAAGGTAAAATTTCCTATGACAATCGCTACTCGTTTGTCCCGCAATAGCGATCCTATGCGATAGAGAACCAACCCGTATATGTCTATAGGATTGTAGTTTCCACGCACGCATTCAGTCTCTATGAAATTCCCCGAGCTTAAACGCTTGTGCTTAAGGATTCGGAAACCACACATACAAAACTGAATTCAATCTCTGGTCAATTTTACGTAGTGATGTTCGATGCTTATCGTTTTAACCGGTCTAATCACTTTGTCTGTCTCATAAACCAATCAAATAAACATACATATGTTGATCAGGCATACAGAAGCATTGAGCGCAAATAAGGAACACGTGACTCGATTCACACGATCAAATAGGATAAGAAAAATATTAATACGCAGTCATTATTCGGCCTATCATGGCCTTAATCACAAGGAAACTTAAGCTAGCATATTAATAAAATAGAAGCACAAAATATTCAAATATATAATGAGAAATAATAGAAAAACTTCGCTTTTGCGGCCGGAAATAATCGCGCCTGCTTTTTTTATTCTCAGCCGCCAAAAGCTTCGTCTGTTTGATAATCTTACTTCGCTCCCTTTCAATTTCAGCAGTCGTTCCCCTTTTTTATTCACTGCCCTCTTATTTCCAATCGCTGCCCTCCTTCCTTTTATAGAAACCGGTTGGCCGACTTAAGATATGATTTGTCAGAATCTTTTCTGACATAAACTTTGCATATTCAAACTTTGACTTTTCCTTCTTTGGTGCGCATAATTGGAGTATAGGTGATATACATGACTTCTTCTCTTAGTTGAAAAAACTAAAAGCCCATGGACCATTTTTTCATAATTGTAGCCCAAACTCTCATAATTGCACCCGTAGTTCCTCGACTTCGATTCTTTTTCTCTGATATCTGCAAAATATGAAATATAAACGCGAGCATATGATATCCGAGTATTATTTTATAGACAATGACCGAAAATATGCTATTATTGGGCATAAAATGACGTAAAATCCTAACTTATCAACAACTCTCAAACTAGCTTCGATTGTCCTCGATCATCAAAGCGGAATAAAACCAAATCAAGTTAGGATCATGAAACATCAGTCAATGAAACTCTCCTTTTTCGTCTTAGAAAACGTAAAAGAATAGAAGGTCGAGATAATTATCAATTAATGAATAATCTAGTCAGAACACGAAGCATGAAGGCATAGGTCGCAATCTTATCATAGCACGAAAGACACTAGAATTATACCACGCATCAATCCACAACTCTCACAAGGATCGCTCAAGTCGCTTGAAGGTTTTTTTTCTAAGGGATCTGTATAAGGACGCTCAATTCACGACATGAAAAGAATTTACTCTATGCTTGCAAATATATCATACCACAGTCACATAGTAGAACTCATGCACGAATCAAAGGGTATTTCATCAAGGGTTGCAATGGGGTGTGGGTTTGAAAGGGTGCGTCATATGGGAAAGTGAGCTAAAAGTATCAAACGTGTCAATCATCGAATCGCTCTTCTCACCACTTATTTTGCTCTTCTAACGTCGTGCCTTTCAAACGACTCATCCTTTCATCATTTCTAGCTCTTCTCGCCGCCTTCTTTTTTTTTTTGCTTCTTTTTTTTTCTTTTTTTTCTTTTCTCTCTCTCTCTCTCTTTTACTTTTTTTTTCGAACCAGCCCCTCCTATGTTTTTTTTGTACGCCTTATCGAAGGGAGAGGTTTCTAGTCCGCTGCAATATTACGACGAGAGATTTATATCATAGGACGAGTTCATAACTGACATGCATCGACGATTAGCTCCTTCTCAACCAACAAGTCACTACTCACGATATCGACATATTAACACGTTGATGAGGGGTCGTATAGCTAAATTTGAGGCAATTAGGCTAAATATCTGGGCTCCAACTCAACAAAAATAAGTCAAATAGGCTCAAAGGGGCTCACTAAGCGGTAAATACGCAAGGTAGGGAAATATTTAGGCCAATGACTCAATTCTAGTGCCCTTCTCATTTTCAAACACAAAAATCCACATAGTAACCATTGACATGCATAACAGAGCAAGTTCGAAAATATTCAGTCCATGCGTGTCACACAAGAATAAACACCGAGCATAATGAGTTCCTCAGAATTCATCTCTGAAGGCTCAATACTCACATATAATTGGGTTTGTGCTTCATGATACGCAATACTCTCCTAAAGCAGTCAATATAGCCAAATAATCAAGCTAATATCACGACAATGCAACATGTAAGACTATCTCACTCAATTCATCGAATCATATCACGACATGATAAAAGTTTAGAATTTTTCATCATTGACAGGAGATTCCAGATGACGTTCGAATTGCAACCTTCATCAGTTATACCCATTTAAAAAGACCGAAACACATCGATACATGTAAGCATATTAAATCTAGCATGTGTCACATCCCACCCCCAAACTAAATAGCACATTGTCCTCAATGTGTAAATTAAAAGAACAGAAAGAGTAGAAGTGACACTTTCTTGAATTTTACGCCGATCGATGTAGAAGACTTTGTTGATTTATCTGTAGAACAAGCAACCATCGTGAACGGACAACCCCCAAACTGGTTATGAGCCTGCGAGAAAATGTGACTAGGCGGCACCGTGAGAATTTATTAGAAAAAAGAAATAGGCTATAAAGTAAGTAGGACTTAATAAAATAATATATATGCATCGATAGGCCTTGGTTTGCCTCCCAAGAAGCGCTGCTTTTATAGTCGTTAGCTCGACTCGCAAACCGCTTATTCTGGTGGATGATCGATGTTGATCGAGTTTTCTTTCCAAACATCTCGATCGTTGTACACCATGGGTTCCCCTTTTCTCGGCGATGGAGTATGCATCATTGAGCAGGGTTGATGGTTCTCCTTTTTTGCCATATGTAGATGCCATCCTCTGTGCTGTCTTTCCGACGAAGCTTCTTCTTTTTCTTCGGAGAAACCACCTTTTTGATAGATTTAGAGCCACTACTCTTTTTAGTCCATGGTGTCCACTTGTTAAAGTTCAGCACAGAAGAGACTATGTTATAGTTAGATTTAGCCGTGTTCCCGTTCGGCGAATCTATTCGAGCATCAGCCTTTGTGTTCTGGCGGTCCTTCAGCTTGCTGGTATTCTCTCCAGGCAAGTTGTACCTGAAATACTCAGAACACTTAAAAGCACACCGGTAGAAAATATCGATAAACGAGCAAGATTCATCAGTGGGGCATTTTATAGATTTATAAACATCAAATTCCACTTTCTCATCCCCAACTTGCAAAATAAGTTTACCGCTACCGACATCAATAATAGCTCTTGCCGTGTTGAGGAACGGACGTCCAAGTATCAATGGGAGGTTATCATCTTCTTCCATATCCAACACAATAAAATCACCCGGGAAGTAATGCTTTCCGACCTTCATCAATACATCTTTCATTTTTCCTCGTGGATACATGATTGATCTATCGGCGAGCTGGAGGATAGTCGATGTGGGTTTCGGCTCGCCAAGTCCCAATTTCCTAAATAATGAAAATGGCATCAAATTAATACTCGCACCAAGATCGCATAACATGTTATTAAATGTAAGAGATCCAATAGAACAAGGAATAGAGAAACTCCCTCGATCCTTAAGCTTCGAAGGAAGCTTCTTTTGTAATACGGCTGAACATTCTTCAGTGAGAGCAATCGTTCTGTCTTCTTCTAACTTGTTTCTCTTGAATAGTAGCTCCTTCAGGCATTTGGCGTACGTTGGCATCTGTAACAAAGCCTCAATAAAGGGGATATTAACTTCACGTTTTTTAAATATATTAATGAAGCGATCAAAATCCTCATGATTCTTCCCTTTTCGTAAAGCCGCTGGATATGGAGGTCGGATTTTTATCAGTGGCAGTGGGTTGACCTTCTTTTCGTCCAAGAGTGAATCTGACTCGTCCTCTACTTCCTCGGCCCGTTTGTTCTTTTCAGGGCCATGAACCATAGTGTCTGTGGCCGTGAATTCGCTCTGATAGGATGCCTCTGTCTCTTTTGCTTCTTCCACCTTCTTGGTCTCTTGGAACGATTCAAGCTTCTTTCCACTTCTCAGTTCATTGACATTCGCATACTCTCGAGGGTTCTTTCAGTGCGCTTGGGAGATTGCCCGGCTTACGCTCGGACATTGAACTTGTTCGATGTTTAATTGTAATCACCAAACTTTGTATTGTGTCCTCTATCTTGTTGATCGTCTATCTTACGACTCTAATCGCCTATAGCCCGTCAATTTCTCAAATGCTATCTCCCAATCTGCTTTTGGTTTTGTTGGTGGCCCACTCTGTTGATTTTGAGCTTCTGGAGGTTTAAGTAGTGCGAATTTCCGTACGACAGATTCAGATAGCCTCGCCAGCTTGGGTAGTATGTGTTGGAGTACGCATTCGTTTGCCTATTGTGGATGTAGTTCACCGTCTCAGGGTCCCTGGATTGTATCTGGTCTAACCTTTTATGTATTGCTTCGAATTGTGCCCCCAACGAGCTACTTATCTCATGTACTCCAGCCGCTCGTCGGTCCAGATCATGCTCAGTATATCTTGCTGGGTAGGTTGCAATTCGCTCGATGGCCTGGAGTGCTTCCTCGTCGCCCAACTCCATGAAGTTTCGTGTGCATTTGCCGTCGACGATCCTTTTATTTGGTGTGCTCAACCCAAAGAAAAATGACTACATCTGAACTGTTCAGGCATTTGTCTCAAAAGGCTCTTGTATCTACTCCATGCATCGCTAAGAGATTTTCCACCTTCTTGTTTAAAGTTCACCAGTAAGCTCCTAATCTCGTTGGTCCTTGACAACGGGTAATATTTGCCTAGAAAGCACTTCACTAGTTCCATCATTCAGAGCGTTACCTGTCAAAGAAAAAGGAAAAAATGGTAGCTTTGTCACTTCTGCAGAGACGCTAGGATACTCAATCGTTCTGCAAATTTGAGTGAATTTCAAAATATGTGAATTTGCGTCCTTGTTTGTAAGCCCATGAAATTGTGCTGAACCCGTCACCATCTGTATAGTAACGTGTTTAATCTCGAAATGATTATTTGGTCCCGGCGGGATGGCATTCGGGTCGCTGTCATCGAAAATTCCTGGAAGCGCTAGGCTTAGTAAAGTGGGCCGTGGAGGAATCATCTGTTCTTCCTCGTGTTCATGATTGTCCATTCTCAGTCTATGATTTCGATTGTTTCGCCGACACGTTGCTTCAATTTCTTGCGTCAAATAGCAATTGTACGTTCCTCGAGCTTCGTGTCATGCACTAATAGGAATATCTGCAAAAGATGAAAAATCAGCGTAAGCGATGGCAAAAATAAATAAAAAAATAATAATAATCAATAAGTAAAGTGCCTAAACGAAAACTCAGAATGAATCCTAAAATTAAAAATATAGCTATCCCCGGCAACGGCACCAAAAACTTGACACGCTCAAAGACTAGCAACTGTATTGGGTCGTGCAAGTAGTAAAACGGACGAAGTCCGAGTATCGATCCACGAAGATAGCTTGACTAATTTTACGATATTAAATCTAATTCTAATTTTGACTAAGAGAATTTATTATAGTTTTTTGATGATTTAATTCAACGAAACAAAAGCGCAAATGATAAAATAGATGTAAAATAGATGAGATAAAGATCGATTGACGACAAGTGACCAAGGCACATGTTCAGCAGAAATAATTCCTACGTCTTCATAAAATCCATCCTATCTAACCATCATGAATCTCAGTCAAGGTAAAATTTCCTATGACAATCGCTCCTCGTTTGCACCGCAATAGCGATCCTATGCGATAGAGAACCCACCCGTATATGTCTATAGGATTGTAGTTTCCCACGCACGCATTAAATCTCTATGAAATTCCCCGCGCTTAAACGCTTTCGGCGCTTAAGGATTCGGAAATCACACATACGAAACCGAATTCCATCTCTGGTCGATTTTACGTAGTGATGTTCGATGTTTATCGTTCTAACCGGTCTAATCACTTTGTCCGTCTCATAAACCAATCAAATAAACATATATACGTTGATTAGGCATACACAGGCATTAAGCGGAAACAAGGAACACGTGACTCGATTCACACGATCAAATAGGATAAGAAAAATATTAATACGTAGTGATTATTCGGCCTATCATGGCCTTAATCACAAGAAAACTTAAGCTAGTATATTAGTAAAATAGAAGCACAAAATATTCAAAGATATAATAGAGAAATAATAGAAAAACTTCGCTTTTGCGGCCGGAAATAATCGAGCCTGCTTCTTTTATTCTCAGCCGCCAAAAGCTTCGTCTGTTCGATAATCTTACTTCGCTCCCTTTTAATTTCAGCAGTCGTTCCCCTTTTTTATTCGCTGCCCTCCTAATATTTTTTTCCAATCGCTGCCCTCCTTCCTTTTATAGAAACCAGTTGGCCGACTTAAGATATGATTTGTCAGAATATTTTTTGGCATAAACTTTGCATATTCAAACTTTGACTTTTCCTTCTTTGGTGCGCATATCTTGGAGTATAGGAGATACACGTGACTTCTTCTCTTAGTTGAAATTGCATGCCTAGCTTTTCTTTGATGGGCTAGAATTAAACTAAAAGCCCATGGACCATTTTTCATAATTGTAGCCCAAAGTTTCATAATTGCGCTCAATGTCCGTAGTTCCTCGACTTCGACTTCTACAAAATATGAAATACAAACGCGAGCATAGGATTTCCGAGTATTATTTTATAGACAATGACCGAAAATATGCTATTATTGGGCATAAAATGACGTAAAATCCTAACTTATCATATTTGAATAATATATTCTTGTACGTATTAATGGAATTTATATTTTATTTTTTAATCTTTAAAAGGCATATTATTTACTTACCTATCAAGTCTTACTAGGCATCCGGTGAGACGGCACATAAATAAATCCCATATATCGTTCGTTTAGTCACCGATTCTCATGGGATGAGAGAGGGGCACCTGTGAGCTATTATCCTCAGATGTTAAATTAGTCCATACGTCTTAGTCCTCGGTAGGGTGACTGAGCGTCAATTACGACTCACTTGTTGGCGACTCTTATATGGTTGTGCCAACCATTCGCTGGTGAAGCGGAAGGTCGTAACATTGGTATAAGTTGAATCACGGGATTAACTAGTACTTGGACACGACTCGCAATCGTCGATCACATGGCCCTTATTATTAATCTGGATAGCATCAATGATCATCGATTGACTATAGTAGTGTGCGTGGACCTTAGACCGAAGGGTCTTTGATGGAGTTGACTTCAAAGTTTCCTAGGCCCGCCTTGTTCTAAGATGAAGATGGGTCGGCGGCAGCATGCGGTCTTGATAATAAATGGTAGCTGCGAGCTTAGACAGTCGTTAGGGATTCACTATCTCGTTAGTAACCGTGATATAGTCCTATGCATATTCGGGGACGGGAAATTACAAAGCCTTCGGCCAAAGCTATAAACTGACTCACGTGGGATATGGAGAACAGTTTATTAATTTTGCTAGTCGCGAATCCGTCTTAGTGTCGAGTCTTAGTGAGTTTGACGTATCCATGACTCTCACTCGATCGAGAAATATGTGAAGGGTCTATACGTACGACGATATCTATAGTCGATTCGTAGATCGAAGATCGTACTCAACACGTGATCTATTCAGTACTGCAGGATTGGCTAGGCGCTTGCAGAATTCATGAATTCCTCACTTGCCAGGTTGAGACGAACCATGAGAGTCGGGCTTAAAAATGATCACTGTGATAGTTTCTAACTAATATGAGATGTAAATTAATTTAACGGTCTTAGAGACGTTAATAAAATGATGAATACAAGTTTTAGAAACTGTATGTACATGGATTGTCACGGTCGGGTAGCCCGTCTGCAAACTAGCAGCAGATTCAAAAAATCATATATCTCAATCTAGACAACAGATTGAGAATCCCTTTGGTCTGAGTCAAGATTGGCGAATCTTTTAAAGTGATTACAATTTTAGGGCAATCGGACATCTTTTACCCCTCCATCCGAGAGAAATACAAAACTGCCGCAATGCTGTCAAAGCGTCACGACCGTGATTGTCTTGCACGTGGCCATGACGACCGGCTGTGGGCGAGCCATAGGCTGCCCAACAATGTCACGGCCGTGACATTTCTTTCCTAGTCATTAGATGAGTAATTGAAAAAGGAATCAAACAAAAATGAGTCATGTAGGACATGATCTCATTCGATTAAGCTTAACGTCATTTTCTAATTGTGAAAATGGACTTTCATTTATTTTTCTTGGAGAAAATTCGTCCATAATTATTCCAAGCTCTTTCTCACACTATCTTAGAGATTTTAGAGAGAAGCTAGAGCATTTAGGGTGATCCGTGAGAAAACCCTAACTGCTTGTGAGTTTTAGAAATCACATACACATATACACATCTCTACACAACACTCCACACCAGCTCTAACCTTATAATATGGATTTACTAATATATGAACTTTATTGTATATAAAAAAACTTACGCATCTATTCGAGGACGAACTCTTATCTTCCTTACGCCGATGGGAGGTGCGAGTGAATCGAATACATATACCGCGTCCGAGGGAAAATAGACGACCAACAGAATCCAATGGTCACTAAAACAAACCCAACTAAATGATTATTTATAACATAAGCTATGAATTAAGAAAATATGTATCTTATTTTCTTACCCGTTACAATAAGGCGCAAACAAGTAAGTTCTGGCCTGATACGAGTTAGGAAATCATATCAGCCAGGAAATCAGCCTCGCTATTTGCTGTCTCAAGTTCCATAGCAGCCAAACGACTCGGGTCGCAACACTTGAAGCTCTCAGACTCGTTATTAAGATACCTGAGAATATGATTACTCAATAAAATGTAAAAAACAAAAAATAAAACTTGAATGATTTATTGTTTCAACGAAATATTAAGTACACACTCACGATCTTGAACAGATCGACGAAGTCATTATTGTCCGTGTATACCAAATAGTCTTTGTTAGTTGGATTGTAATAGACGTCCCTCAACTGAATGAGAGGGAAGCTGACATACGCCGACGCGTGAGGCAAGGTATTCGAAGAGCTGGCGACACTGCGGGCCCAAACTGTTCATGACCCTCTGATCGAGGCTCGCGATGTAGTCATCTTGACGAATAGACATATTTGGCGCTTTAGCTGACGACTTTTCTTTCTGTGTCTACAATAGAATATATCACTAAACAATATTATTCGAAAATCAATAAATTGTACTTTATTACTGCATTATTCGAACATATTAACTATCTACTGAACGTAGCTGCCTAGTTCATCTCCAAGAGTTATCAGATGCATAGTTGGTATAGGCTGTTGGACCTCACCGAGAACGACGGTATCAACGGAGACAACAACGTTGTCTACTGTAACCGATGTTCCATGAATTGGAATGTCCCTTCGATGGCTAACATCAATCGAACCCTACGATACTATATGATTTTAAAAGAATAAATTGTTAATGCTACTAAGACATTAAGTCGTTGCACATCAACCAATAAGTAAGAATAAATGCATACTTTCACATTCATCGATAAGGGAAATGGCTCTAACATTTCGCCTCTTAAACCGCGAGAACTCGGTATCTGGTTGGGAGGGTCAAATCCAACATTGCCGCGGGCCACTTTGTCTTGCCCCCTGTTGGGTACCATAAGGCCCATTTGAGAGACATAGCCCTCATCTCCTCCCGCATCTCGTCCCTGAACTCGGCCCTCATCTCCTCCTACATCTTGGCCTTCAACTGGTCCCTCAACTTGGCCCTTAACTGATCGCTCGGATGAGTTGCCGAACACGCTTCGTATTGTCTCATCCTTCCCACATCCTCTAGGACACCCGCTATGATCATGTTTTCTATGAATTCTCGACAATGCGTCTTTGTGCCTATTAGGGACAAATTCTCCCCGCGCTTCTTCGATGTGCACCTCTACCTGTCAAATATGAGTTCTTGTAAGTAAGATATATATTTTGTAAGAAACGTTTACAAAGTTATACACTTACCAATTTCTCAGCCAGCTCTCGATTCGTCGGGGTGTCAAGGTGATAATATCCATCTTCACCTTTGCGGGCTCGGCTATGAAACTAGTCCTTAAGTCTATTATTTCCTTGGTGGATTGATTCAGAGATTACCATGTCTTCGGGGGGTATATGCCTTAAAGGGTCCTCGTCAACCCATTCGGGTCGCCGACCTATATACCCTGTCGTGCCGAGATGGGGTATAAGTGGCGAGCCTAGCTTTGTTTAGCCTTCTCACTAATCTTCTGCAATATTCATAAAAAAGTAAGCTTGCATATATATATATATATATATATATGTATATATATATATATATATGGGTGTGAAAAACTGGACGACTATCAATCACCTGAAATTCAGTGGTTTCCCTGTTGTCCTTACATTCCCCCAATCCTTCATGACTGAGGTGCTCGTACTCGTTAGCCAACTCTGGTCCTTTCTTCTTCTCAT
Organism: Craterostigma plantagineum; assembly: GCA_027422505.1. Lineage (NCBI taxonomy): Eukaryota > Viridiplantae > Streptophyta > Magnoliopsida > Lamiales > Linderniaceae > Craterostigma > Craterostigma plantagineum. The sequence continues at coordinate 72,862 of JAPQWV010001520.1, read as the reverse complement.
TGACGGCATATTTTTTCTTCCAATTTTTGCGAAGCTCACCGGCTTTCTTTAGGACCTTCTTCTTTATAGTAGGATTGTCAAGCAGGTTACAGTACGCTGATAATATATTTTAATATAATTAAAATATGCAATAGATAATGAACACAAGTGAAATAATCACTAATTACCTGAATGTCTGCCCAAAGTACCTCCTTGAGCCAGACGTCGATCTGGCGCCAATTGGTCACGTAGTCGATAACTTGTGATCTTATGACATCGCCGATGTAGTTGCTAACCCTGGTATCATTATTGAAGATATAAATGTGCCTAAGAGGGGGTGAATTAGGCTTATAAAATTTTATGCTTCTTCTTTTCACAAATCCTAAGTGTAGTGACTTAGATATGCCTACTGATGCTCGTGACGAGTATGCCTGACATATCCTAGTTACGTCGGATGTGTCGGGTCTGTCTCACAGTGGTAAGGAAATAACTGAAAAGTAAATACGAGACAGGATTTTTGTAGAGGTTATATCCCCAACTGGAGTTTACTCTTCTCCTTGGGGTTTGCTCCCCAAGAGTTTAACCAATCACTATAATGCACCGTAGGTGGATACAAAACTGATTGATTAGCCCATTACACAATAGAAACAAGTCGAACACTAGACACTACTAGGACACACGCCGAGTTTTGTTCCTCGGAATCTCCTGATCCCGACAGAGACAACTCGCTATTGAAGGGTCCCCGAAACTCATCATTCCCTTCACGTGTGCGTAAAAGTCGACCTTGCCTCCTTGGTATTGCTCACGTCCGAAGAAAACACGTCCGAAGACAGAATATATGGTGGGAGGTAGGAATAACGGGATGAATCACTCGTGCAGTGATGGTCTCGCAAGTTCAAACTCAGTGTGGCAGAAAGCTGCCGCAAATGAAGCCTCAGGAATCTCTCAATATGTTTCTGGTAAAAGATCTCTCGTAGGCGTATGTTCACAAGTGTAAGTTCCTCGATATTCTGAAGTGTAGCTCATATATAATCCTTTACAATCAGCACTTCACATGGAAAATTATATCATATAATAGTCACCAAATCAAGCATAGTCCATGCAATTTTCGAGTCAATCATACCATATAAATCATGCTCTTAATAAATCATCACAACGGTCATATAACACATTAAAGCATGATTATATTCCATATAAAAACTCAATTTTGTTCTCAAGCATATTCAACCATTTCGCATATACTTACCATATCAGAACTTTCCATAAGTGATTCCCTGCTATCAGTTTCTAGAACAAGTCAATCCAGATTTACTTTCCAAGTATGACACACGAGATAGCAGCATATCAATTCCATATTTAGTACATATCAATCATATTTACCATGTTTAGCAATAATATCATATCATATCACAGTTGTCACGAATTTACTTGTCATGCGATGACTTTCCATATTTTAGAGATCACATCCGTGTTTAGCAACTACCATAAAATGGCATCTTATCCACAAAGTCAATCAAATTTATTCTTTCCTAAATATCATATTCCACTCAGCATAAGGAAAGATATCAATTCAATATTGCACATTAAATTTAGTGGAAAGCATGCAAAGAATCGTATATGTGACTTTCGTCCATGAATGACCTAGTATCAACGGATATATCACTTTCCATATATAAACATATTTTCCTTTTATAACTCTGTAGGATATCTCATGCGTTATTTCCATATATAGCACAGAACGATATATCCTATCACATGGGCTGCCTATAGCATGCGATCACCTAGTCTCATCAACTAATCACCAAATCATATGCGAATCAAATATTCAACACGTTAATCAGTCTATAGCTCATAATAAATGCATGTGTGAATATTTTCATATACTTAGACATTATATTGATCATAAATCGAATTGCTTAATTTATAAACCTAACGTCATTACAGCTACATTGTTCATCAAAACTCTCTAACACTCATAGACCAAAAAGGTCAACATTCTCCCCTTTTTGATGATGACATGTTATTGATGCAACACATAAGCATGTAAGGATATTCGATCACGTAAGTCCTAGCGCATATGTCTAAGTGTTCCATAATGACTACGCAGAGCATGCGATATTTCCTAATCACATATGATAAATATTTGCTCCCCCTGCCTAAGTGCAGTTATCTATATAACATGCAAAGTTATATCATGAATGAATTTGCTCCCCCTGTCTAAGTGCGGATATATCATGTCCTTTTCAAAGTTATATCATGAGTTCAAAATTTTGAGATTTACCCGTGAGTGTGCTCCCCATGCCTAAGTGCGCATTTTCCGAGCATGTTTCAAGCAATCGGATAATCATCGCAGCAAACACTTAGCACTTATCAACAAATCTCATGCACGTTAATTAGCACAAATAAGTATCAGAGTATCACTGTATCAGATCATGAGATCACGCATCAGAGTATATATATTTCAGGAAAGAATATTAAGCACAACATAGAGGCATCAGAGATATATCATAAGAGCAAATATTATATATTAGGGTTCCACGAACTTCCCTATATACGACCTACCTTCCGAACACCAAACACTTAGACGCTCAACGCCTAAAACTTACCTTACTCCCCCTTCATTATGAAAAAGGCTGGAGGGACACATAAAAACGAACTTGCAAAAGCAGAACAGAGAGGAATATCCTAATAGCAACTAGGATCAGAAAGGAACATATGGGCAGCCCACTGGCTTGAAGAGGTTTTGGAATCGGCGGATTTAGAAAGGGACTTCTTGATCATCTTGGAGAGCTTGGACAGCTTCAGCTACAACTCAGTGTACTGTTCTTTGAGCTTGCGGAAGTGCTTCTGATTATCGGCCTTGATATCGGAGATATTGCGCCGGATCGCTGAGATTCCTCCCAACGCTGAGCTCATCTTCATAGCGTCGTCATCGCTCTTAATCTTCGCATTTCCTAAAACTCATCGACTGACATATTCTTCTTAGCCTTGAACCAACCTTGACTTTTCGAGTAGTGAATCCCCATGCACTTCAGAGTCACTTGGTCCACGATGTGAACGGATCTGTCTTCCCAAGCAGGCGGCATAACTATGTTTTCACACTCAAGAAAATGAGTGAGTAACATCCCATAGAGCAAGGCCTTGTGTCTTCTCTCAAAGGCCTGGATCATGCTTCAGGACGATATACCCAAGGTTGAACTTGCGATTCTGAGATATCATATAGACAACGAACGTGCTCATAAAGTTCATGGTCACTGAATGGCCTCCACTGCCGATTTTTCCACTCCATAGAGTCATGTTGAGCAGTTTGTGAAGGAAGAAGAAGTCTATGGGTAATTGGTTCAGGGCTTCACCGTCCGAAAATCAAGGCTTACTACGGGTATTCCAGAGGTCTTAAAGACATCATCGGTATCAAACTCATCAGCGCGGCACCCGTCATACATATTGTAGTGGCAGAAAGGTTCATCAGGAACTCCCAGCATCTCGTTGATCTTCTTAGTGGTCCAGTTGATTCTGCCTCCCAGTACATACGAACGGACGTTGATGTGCTCATTGTACTCGTCATAGTCGAAGTTTGCATAGAATAGCTTGACGGCCTCAGGGTAGTATGGCTTGTTGATACTCAGGAACTGTTCCCAGCCAAAATCCTTAAGCCACGTGATAGCAGTTACAGCAGACAACTTGTCGAAAGCGACGCCACGACCTCGGGCGATATCTCTGTTGCTGAAACTTTTGTAGGTGGTGCGTTCAACAGGAATATTGTTTGGTTTTGACAGATCAAGAGGTGGTATGTCAGAAGGTTTTGGGGTCGATAGTGGAGATGGCTGAGTTTCTTCAAGTGGTGAGGGAGGTTTCTCAGGAGTTGTAGTTCGAGAGGGCGGTTTCTGGGTTTCCTTAGGAATATCGTCATGGATTTCTTAGTCTGAAGCAAAGTTTGCGGGTTCGGGTGATAGAACAGGGGTTTTAGTCGGAGTGAGACTGGTCTTCTTGCTTTTCTTCTTTTTCTTCTTGGTGATTTTGGCCGGAGAAGACAATTTTTTTCAGAGGATTTAGCTTTGGAACGGGTTTTTCGAATAGAGGGTGATGAGGCCAAGACTGGTTTGGGTGAATTCGAAGAAGGATCGGACAGAGCTTCGTCGGACATGGGCTCCATACGCTTGCGGCTTGACGATTCAGCGGTAGTTTTCACCATTTTGAGAGCTTTAGGTTTGAAAGGAAGTTTGGAGATGGTGAAGATGATAGGATTGGAGAAGGTCGGTTCTGGATTTTTAAAGAGAAGGGTTGGTTTATTTTAGGAAGAGATAAGGATGGATTTCAAAATTCGAAATTTGAAATTTCAAAAGGAATGAGGAAACTGTCAGACAGATTGTCAGAAATATCAGACTGATTTGACGGGGTCTCATAATTAAGGAAAGGATTTGAATTGGCTGAATAGAAGGAACTTTTAAGATAGTCGAGTTTCCTTAAATAACTGAGCAAGCTGGAATGATTATACGAATTTCTTCCTAGAATAACTTAATCACATTCGAGGAGTATATCTAGAAGATCGTCCTAAAATAATCTAAATAGCTGAAGAAATGTCTTTGAATTGGATAACTATGAATTTCTCCTAAAAATACTAAAATCATACTTAAGGAAAAGATCTATAAGATCCGAGGAATTTATTCTAAGGGTTAAATGAATACCTTAGATTAAGATAACTACGAATTTCTACCTAAGATAGCATATCGTAGAGTAAATGGCAGAATTAGGCAGATTTACTAACCTTATTTTGCTCGATGATTCCCAATCGATCACGGATGTCGCAAAATCTTGCCTCAATTAGGGGATTTGTGAAGATATCGGGAAGCTGATCATTTGTTCCTACGAATTCCACACTGATATTCCCCTTCTGAACATGATCTCGTATAAAATTATGTAACCTCTATATGCTTAGTACGAGAGTGATGTACGGGATTCTTAGTAATACTAATGGCACTAGTGCTATCACACAGAATAGGAATTTTGTCATAACCTAACCCAAAATCACGAAGGGTTTGTTTCGTCCAAAGTACTTGTTGACAACAATTTCCTAAGGCCATATATTCAGCTTCGGTTGTGGAGAGGGCGACAGCATTTTGCTTTCTACTAGACCAAGTTACTAGGGGAATTTCCAAATAATTGTCAAGTTCCACTAATACTTTTCCTATCTTCCCTACAGCCGGCATAGTCGGCATCGGAATATCCCATTAATGGGAATTCATCCGTATATGAATACCACAGACCAAAATTCACAGTACCTTTGATATATCTAAGTATACGCTTGACTGCTGTCAAGTGAGATTCCCTAGGGTCAGACTAATATCTCGAACACATACCAACATCAAACATAATATCAGGGCGACTTGCAGTTAAGTAGAGAAGGCTTCCAATCATATCTCGATATTCTGTTTGATCAACTGTTGTACCTGATTCGTCACAATCTATTTTGGTGGTCTGATGCATAGGGGTGGAAATTGCTTTGGAATCGCTCATCCCGAATTTTGTCAGTTATTCCTTGTTGTACATTGTCTAGGATACAAAGGTTCCATTGTATAGTTGCTTTATTTGCAACCCAAGAAAGTAGTTCAGCTCACCCATCAAGCTCATCTCAAATTCCTTCTGCTTAGACTTAGAGAATTCCTCGCAAAGAAGGATATTAGTACTTCCAAATATGATATCATCAACGTAGATTTGGACTAGTATCATGTGATCACCTTCATACTTAGCAAAAGTGTATTATCAATAGTTCCAGTCGAAAATCCTATGTCAATCAAAAACTTGCTTAACCTTTCATAACATGCCCTAGGAGCCATTTTAAACCATAAAATGCTTTATTCAATTTCAAGACATGATTTGGAAAATCATTCCTAGCGAAACCCAGTGGTTGTTCTACATAGACTTCCTCATTTATACAACCGTTTAAAAATGCACTTGTTACGTCCATTTGAGAAAGTTTAAAGCGTTTAAAGCATGCATATGCAAGTAAGACACGTATAGACTCTAATCAAGCTACCGGAGCAAACGTTTTATCGAAATCAATACATTCCTCCTGGGAATAACCTTTTGCAACTAACCTCGTTTTGTTTCTAGTGACATTACCGTGTTCGTCGAGTTTGTTGCGGAAGACCCATTTGGTTCCTATGATGGACTTTTCGTCGAGTCTCTCTACGAGTGTCCACGGTTGGCTCTTTTTGAACTGAGATAACTCATCCTCCATGGCATAGACCCAAGATATATCGTCTAGAGCTTCATGGACTACCTTTGGTTCCATCATTGAGAGCAGTACATCATGGGATTCCTCCGTATCCTGATTTCGTGCAGTAGCTCGAATTTTGATTCCAGATGTGATATTCCCTATCACTTGATCTATTGGATGACTGAAAGCATGTTTCCATTTTCTCCATTGCTGTTCATTAGCTTCTGGTTCCAGTGTCTCAACATTTTCGTCTTTTGGAATATCTTCCTCACTGTCTTTAGTATCCTGTAATTCTGCACAAGGCAAATCTATACCTTCATCATCAGTAGCATCTGCGTTAGGTACTTCATCAAAGTAACATGTATGGATTCCTGAACAGTCAGCTTTCTTTTATTATAAACATGATAGGCCTTAGAGTGACGATTGTAACCAAGGAATATCCCTTCATCTACCTTAGAGTTAAATTTTCCTCTGTTATCTCTATCATTCAAGATAGAACATTTACATCCAAATACACAAAAGTAACTTATATTTGGAGTTCTACCATGACAGATTTCGTTTGATGTTTTCTTTAATATCGGTCTAAGGAACACGCGATTTGACACATAACAGACTATACAAACAGCTTCCGCCCAGAACTGTTTAGGAATGTCATACTCATGTGACATAGATCTAGCCATTTCCTGTAACACCCTTTTTTTTGTTCAACTACGCCATTCTATTGGGGAGTTATAGGGGCAGAGAAGTTATGTCTATATCCATATTTATCACCGAATGATGCAAATGACTTACTATCAAATTCTAGTCCGTTATCACTGCGTATCCTACATAGGTTCATTTCTTTTTCATTTTCAAGTCTCTTTACTACTGATGCAAAGTTAGCTAATGCCTCATTCTTATGTGCAAGAAATATCACCCATGTATACCTGGAATAATCATCAACAATAACAAAGGCATATCTTTTACCTCTCAGAGACATTATCTGAACCGGACCAAAAAGGTCGAGATGAAGCAGTCTGGATGTGGATATCACATTCTTTGCTTTGAACGATGTTTTGGTCTGCTTACCCATGTGGCACGCTTTGCATGTTTTATCTTTGACGAACTTCATATAAGGAACACCTCGTACCATTGCATTGCTTGTAATATGAGACAGTAATTCCATGTTAGCATGTCCTAAGAGTCTGTGCCATAACCAGGTGTTATCCTGTGTCATTGCTAAGCACTTGACATTCTGGTCGGTGATATCATCAAGAGTAATACAGTAGATATTTCTATCCCTAGACGCACTAAATAACACCTTATTATCATTTTTGACAACACACTTATCATTTTCAAAAGTAACCGTATGACCTTTATCACATAATTGACTAATACTAATGAGATTATGTTCTAGATTCTTAACCAACCATACGTCATCTATAGTAGTATGTAAAGTTTTACCAACAGTTCCAACTCCAATAATTTGTGTTGTAGGCGTAGGAGACATATCCTCCGTCATACGCTTTCACCGACACAAACATACTGATATCACATGTCATATGGTGGGAACACCCACTGTCGAGGTACCACTTATTTTTTATTGCTGGATTTTCTTCTTTGTACCTGCATGAATCAGATATTTTCTGAGGTGCCCAACTTTGATTGGGCCCTAAAAGGTTAGTGGCAAAATAACTCCTGTTAACACGTGATATATCATATGTCACGGACTGTGATATCACAAAAACAGGCGAGCCAGTGTTAGAACTTTGATTCTTAGGAACCTGCTTTGGCCTCCAGATATATCTAGACCTATCAGCTCTCTTCAAAAAATAGTTGTTAGCATAATGACCGTGACGGCCGCATGAAAAACATTTAGGCTCCCTAACATCTTGTGGAGGTGCAGCATGTTTAGGTGTCGTGGAATATCATATCCCTAATTTTCCAACATGTCTAGGAAGACTAAGTATTATATCAAGATTTTGTGTTGCTTCAAGAAGTCTATCAACAGTTCGTGTTTTTTCTTCTAAGGATTCCTTAAGAACAGACATGTCTCTAGATATATCATTATTTTGCTTCCTAAGCTCTTCACAATTACATAAGGCTTTTTCTTCCGTAAGGGTTTCTAGCTCGACTCTCAAGCGTTCATTTTCTAGATCCGTTTTGTGCTTTTCTCTAGCTACGTCATCTCGTTGCCTGACCAGACACTTTACTTGTGAGTTGAGCGACTTAATCCTTCATTCTGCGTTTTGAATTATCTCAATCATCTCTTATTTTTTATCTACTTCAGGAACTGAGGAAGCGTTATCATGAGACTGATCTTGCCTAGGATATAATTCATTTAGAAAGAGTATTTTCTTAATAGTGGATGAAGAAGATACCTGATCATCATTATCGGCCATGTAGGCGAGATCTTCCTCCTCTTCACTTCCGGCCTCTTCCCAGTTGGTGACCATGGCTTTCTGCTTCTTTATCTTTTTGTCACCATTTTCCATCGGACAGTTTGAGGCGAAATGGCCTAGCTTGTTGCACTTCAAGCATTTTTGCACATTGTTCCCGGATGACGATATTACCTTGTTCCTGGTTGGAACTTGGAGTTTCATTTGAACTTTCTTCTCAGCCGATGTCAAGACCCGTCATCCCGCCCTCGTATTCCGTTCGAAATCTAAGTGTTAATGCTTTGTTATCGTGCGAGTACGTAAAAATGCGAATAAAATTTTTCATTTTAAACGTGCATGCGGAAATCTTATATACATGTCAAAAGAATATTCGTAATTCGTTCTACAAATCATCGAAATCGTGTCTACACAAAATACAAGTGTGTGTGTGTGCAGCCAAAAGCTCCCTATGCGCCCGGCCTTCACAGGTCGTCATCCATACACACACTCCCACCTCAAAAGCGGTCGGATTGCGTCAAAAGATCGGCCTCGCATAAAAGTCTGATCACGTACCGTGATCGTCAGTACCTACAACACGTAACATAAACAATGAGCCACCGAGGCTCAGTAAGCAGAAATTATGCATGAATGCACGTGTCCTAACGATCGACAATCCACGCCGTCGTTTTCTAACGCTCGTACTCTTTTTCCTCATTCTCGTACTCTTTTCTTACGCTATTACTCTTTTCTTATACTCTTATTTCATACGGGCCCTCGGCTTTCAATTCCCACTATGCACCCTATCATAGAGATCTCAAGTGTGGAGGTTCTCACACTAGAAGGTCACCTTCCGGAATCTTCCCTTACTCAGTGTGGCCTCCACGCGGGTACTTCGCACTGGTAGCCAACACCGAAGCCACCAACCTCGGAGGTCACCCGAAGGCATCTTCCCTCCGGGTAGTGTTTTACACGCTAGTAGGTCACCCGAGGGAATCTTCCCTTACTCAGCGTGTGCCCCGGGCCGCGTCCTCCAGGTTGTACTTCCCGCATACGAGGTATTCCCCCAGCCTCTTATTCAGGCCTTATAGTACGGGGTATTCCCTCAGCCTCTTATTCAGGCCTTATAATACGGGGTATTTTCCCAGCCTCTTATTCAGGCCTTATCGTACGGGGTATTTTCCCAGCCTCTTGTTCAGGCCTTATCGTACGGGGTATGTCCCCAGACTCTTATTCAGGCCTTATAGCTTCATTCGCTTTAAGGCTGCATAGGGGAAGCCGTGACTCTTCATTCGAGTCGACACACACGCCAATATCGGCGAGTATACATCGCACACAGGCGATCTTATGCACGCTCATACTTCGCTCCTTACGTACTACTCATGCGTGCAGATGCTCATGCTATGCCCATGTACTTATGCAAATCATCATGCATATAAATTTATCATGTCTTAACATAAACGTTCCACATAAAATACACGAGCACGTAGTTCATATAGATGGACGCAAGCAAGTTACGTGTCGTAGTTGAATTTCTACTTACTTGTCGTCCAAGCGAAATTAGTATTCTCCCCGTTTGCTCCTATCGTACGACCTTTTAAATAAAAAGGTTAGGAGGTTAGTACGTTGCTTCCTTAGCTAATTCGTCGAAGTAATTAAATTCCTTCTTATTGCTTGTTCGGACTTGTATAACTTTTCTAGACTCCCATTTAATTTATTTGCGTCTTACATTCTTAAATCCTTATATTTCAAGAGCTAAAGTATGTTAGAGTTCAAGGACTCTAGTTCATATAGCCAGGCTAAAGTGATTGGGACTTGGTATCAATCGATCCTTAATTGGTTCAATTCCAATCAAGTTTCGATCCTTAAAAGGTTTCTCACTTATCATCTAAATTCTTACACTATAAGCTCGGCGAAAGTAACTTGATTCTACTAGGTTTCATTTGATTTAATTCTTCCAATTGAATATCCAATTTCACACGAGCTTCGCCCGACTCAATTAAATAAAATTGGTGTACTCTACACCCTAGTTTCGATCGAAATTCACTTCCTTCAAGTTCCAATTTCACTTAATTGTCATGAACTAGTTCCGCCCGATTAATTTCTTCCTCTAGTTGCTTTCGATCGAGAGTCACATTTGCTAGCCACTTTCGATCGAAACTCATTTAGATCAATCCTAATTTCAATTTAGCATTTATCACGAAATGGTTTCGCTCGAAACGATACTAGTTTCGCCGAGTTTTCCTTCGATCGAAACCTTCTCAATTATCTAGTTTCGATCGATTGATTAGAGTTTCGCCGAATTCAATTTAATTTGAGGGTTTTCGATCGATTCCACTTTCGATCGACTTGAGTTTCGCCGTGTTGTTACGTGTGCATGGCGTCATCACTTTCGGTCGAAACCATGCATGGCAGGGAGATCAACTTAAATCAATTGCATGGCTTGGATGGAGTTTCGCCGAGTTTTGCTTTGGTCGAAACTCATTTCATTGGCTATCTTCAATAAATTTTAGGGTTTCGCTCGAAGCTATGCACGGTGAAAGGGTTTATGTGATTCAATTGCATGAGCTTGGGGTTGAGTTTCGCTGAGATTCATCTCGGTCAAAACTCCCCTTTCATTAGCTAATTTCGAGTGATTTTATGAATTGGGGTTTGAGTTTCGATCGATACTCATGTGTTAGGATGAGTTTCGATCGAAACTCCTAATTTACTATCTTGCAAATCAATTTGATCGAAACCTAATTCAATTCAAGGGTCGCCCGAAACCCTAAAATCAATTTCTTAGTTTCGATCGAAACTCAATTATTCATTTGGTCGAAACTACTTTCTTCCCAAATTCCCATCGAAACTTCTGCATTTCATCCCTTCTTGTCACCTAAATCGTGTGATTCCCTCTTACAACAGGATATTTAAGTTCTAAGTTGTCTATTATATAGTTCCTAACACTGAATCATTCAATCGGGACCCTATTACGAGCTTATACATTCCATTTAGGGTTTTTCGAAATCTTCCTCAACTACTTGCCATTAATGCCATTAATAATCTCCAACTACACCTAGGGTACGAATTTAAAAGCTTTAAGGGAGATATTTCGCTTACCAACTTCGAATCCCTAGCTAGTTGGAGTGCTCTTGGTTCGATTTGGCTCTCGGCTCCCTCTTCTTTTCTCCTTGCTCTTTCGTTAGTTCTTAGGTGGAGTTTTGGGTTTTGGAATTTTTAGCTAGATATTTCCCTTGGCTTATGTTGGGTATGGCATGGGTCTTCCCTAGTTTTAGGGATATTTGTCCCCCATTTGGGCTTTTCTCATAAATTGGACCCATTTAAATCCCTTAGCCAAAAATAAAATCCCTAGTCCAACTTTAGTTAATTCCTTCCTTACTATTTCGGAAATTCCTCCTTCAAAATTTTTAGGGTCATCACAATTTCACGACATTAGCACTTAATTACACATAGTTCTCAAAATTCTCACGAGCGTAAAATTCATGAAAATCACATACGCATAAGTCATATACGAAATCGACCTAAAATCACATAAGTCATACACGTAATTTTATTGGCCGACCGAACTTGCGGGGACCGGGGTCCTACATCCTCCCCCCCTTAAGGAGGGTTTCGCCCCCGAAATCAGCCCGTGTGAAACAACTCGGGGTAACGAATTCTCGTTTCGTCCTCCCGTTCCCATGTGGCTTCTTCCGTGGACTGGTTTCGCCACAGTACTTTCACTAAAGGAATATCTTTGTTCCTTAGTCTTTTAGTCTCGTACATCAGTATTTCCACCGGAGTCTCTTCGTAACTCAGATCCGGCTTCAATTGCTGATGTAGGGACTCATTTCCTAGCACATGATTCGGGTCGGCTATGTATTTCCGCAGTGACGAGACGTGGAACACGTCATGCACTTGCGCTAATGACGCAGGCAGCTCCAATTGGTATGCTACCTCGCCTACTCTTTTCAGTATCCTAAACGGTCCTATATACCTAGGACTCAGCTTTCCTTTCTTTCCAAACCTTTTCACGCCCTTCATTGGCGATACTTTCACAAACACCATATCGCCTTCGTCAAATTCCAGTGGTCGACGTCTTCTATCTGCGTAGCTTTTCTGTCGACTCTGTGTCGTTCGCATTCTTTCTCGTATCATAGAAATGGCTTCCGTCATTTCTCGTACTATATCGGGGCCTAGCATCGCCCGTTCTCCGACCTCGTCCCAGTGTACCGGGGACCTGCACCTAAGCTCGTATAGCGCTTCGTACGGTGCCATCCCGATGGTGACGTGGTAGCTGTTGCTGTACGAGAACTCGATTAGTGGGAGGTACCTACTCCAATTTCCTTTGAAATCGAGTACATGCTCGGAGCATATCCTCTAGCGTCTGAATAGTTCGCTCGGATTGACCGTCCGTCTGCGGATGGTAGGCGGTACTAAAAGATAGCTTCGTTCCCATCGCCTTTTGCAAGCTCGTCCAGAATTTCGATAGAAATCTGGAGTCGCGATCCGAGACTATTGACGATGGAACGCCGTGCAGTCGCACTATCTCTTGGATGTAGAGCTCCGCGTATCGTTCCATGGAGAACGTCGTACTAATTGGTAGGAAATGGGCAGACTTGGTTACTCGATCTACGATTACCCAAATCGCGTCGTGCCCTTTCGTATTCCTCGGTAGCCCTACTACGAAATCCATGGTAATGTTATCCCATTTCCATTTCGGTATGGGTAACGGTTGTAGGGTTCCAGCCGGCCTTTGATGCTCGGCTTTTATCTGCTGGCACGTCAGGCACTGACTCACGAAAACCGCGATGTCCTTTTTCATGCCTGGCCACCAGTACCTTTAAGCCTCTATACATCTTCGTTGCTCCTGGGTGTACAGAGTACGCCGTGGCATGTGCTTCCACCATTATCGTTCTTTTTAGTTCAGCATCGTCTGGCACGTACAATCGATTCTTGAGGCACATCCGTCCGTCTTCCCGTATTATAAGATCTCCAGTCGTTTGTCCCTGCTGTGCTTCCTTCGTCTTCATATACAACTCGTCTGTTCCTTGCGCTGTCTTAATTTGCTCTAATAGCGTCGGCTGCAAAGTTAAGGCCGCTAACTGCGCCTCAACTTCGCCTACCCTTACGACTTCTACTTCTAGCAGTTGCAATTCTGCACTGACTGCTTTTCGGCTTAAGGCATCGGCTACTATGTTCGCCTTGCCTGGGTGGTAGTTGATTACACAGTCGTAATCCTTAACTAACTCTAACCACCTCCTCTGCCTCATATTTAACTCCTTTTGCGTAAAGAAGTACTTAAGGCTCTTGTGGTCAGTGTATATCTCACACCGCTCTCCATAGAGGTAATGCCTCCAAATCTTGAGAGCAAAGACCACTGCCGCTAGTTCTAAGTCGTGCGTCGGGTAATTCTTCTCGTACTCCTTTAGTTGACGAGAGGCGTATGCTACTACATTCCCGTTCTGCATTAGCACACACCCTAACCCGTTCTTAGACGCATCGCTATAAACGGTGAATCCTCAAGTTCCCGAAGGTATTGTGAGAACTGGGGCCGTCGTAAGTCTTTCTTTCAACTCTTGGAAGCTCCGTTCACATTCTACGGTCCACTGAAAAGGCGTATTCTTCTTGGTCAGCCTCGTCAGTGTCGATGCTATCTTTGAGAAGTCCTTTATGAACTTCCTGTAGTATCCGGCCAGACCGAGGAAACTTCGTATTTCCGTCACGTTCGTCGGCCTGGGCCAATTGCTAATAGCTTCTATCTTCTTTGGGTCCACAGAAATCCCTTCTCCTGACACTATATGCCCCAAGAAGGTGACTTGGTCAAGTCAGAATTCGCACTTCTTGAACTTGGCGTATAGTTGCTTCTCCCATAGTATTCCTAGAACTGTTTTCAGGTGTTCTTCGTGCTCCTCCTTCGTTTTCGAGTAGACTAGGATGTCATCAATGAAAACGATGACAAACCTATCTAAGTATGGCTTGAACACCCGGTTCATTAAGTCCATAAACGTTGCGGGCGCATTAGTTAGCCCGAATGGCATCACCAGAAATTCGTAGTGGCCATAACGGGTACTAAAGGCCGTCTTTGGGACATCTTCCTTCCGGATCCTTAGTTGGTGATAGCCCGATCTTAAGTCGATCTTAGAGAAGACCGTTGCACCTTGCAGTTGATCGAACAGATCGTCTATCCTAGGGAGTGGGTACTTGTTCTTTATCGTTAACTTGTTTAACTCCCTGTAGTCTATGCACAATCTCATGGATCCGTCTTTCTTTTTCACGAATAGCACCGGCGCTCCCCAAGGAGAGAAACTCGGTTGTATGAACTCCTTCTGCATGAGTTCGTCGAGTTGATCCTTCAATTCCTTCATCTCCGTCGGTGCTAGCCGATATGGGGCCTTAGATACTGGTGCCGCTCCAGGTACCAGATCTATAGCGAACTCTATTTCCCATTCGGGTGGTAGTCCCGGTAACTCCTCGGGAAATACGTCGGGAAAGTCCTTTACTATCGGCACTTCCTCGAACTTCGGGGGAGCGTTCTCTTCCGCTTTGATAGCAAATACCAAATAGGCTTCGCATCCTGATCTAATCAGTCGTTGGGCTTTCAACGCTGATATCCTAGAGATCATGGTCCCCTTGCTAGTTCCTACGAACCTAAGGGGTTCATTCCCGTCCGCATTAAGCGTGACTATCTTGCGGTGGCAGTCTATGACAGCTCCGTACTTCGATAGCCAATCCATTCCAAGGATCACCTCATAATCATTCATAGGGATAATTATGAGGTCTATGGGCAGTTTCTTGTCCCCGATTACTATTGGGCAAACCCGTAAAACCTGATTAGTTTGGGTGGGATTCCCGTTCGGAACTGTTACCCTAAATTCGCACTCAGCTCGGTGAGGCGTGACTCCTACTCTCGCGACATACTTCGTAGACGCGAACGAATGGGTCGCTCCTGAGTCAACTAGAATGCATGTGGGTGTTCCATAGGCGATGAGGGTACCTGTTACTACGGCCGGGTTGTTTTCTGCTTCCTCAGAGGTTATAGTGTAGACCCTGGCCGGTACCCTTGGAGGCTCTATCTGGTTCCTAGCTTGGTTTCCGGATCCACCTTCCGGACATGCCCTCAGGTAGTGGCCTGTCTTGCCACATTTGTAGCAGACGGCATTCTGGGAGTTGCAGACTCCCGGGTGTCTCCGTGCGCACTTCGGGCATACGGGTAGATCCAGTTGGGGTCTACCCTGGTTGGGTTTGAACTGTGGGGGTGGTCCAGGTTGATTCTGAGGCCCCTGTTTCCCTTCCTTGGCAACGAATTGCCACTTCGGATTACTTCCGCTCCCCTGCGGCCCTTGTGCGAACTTGCGCTTAGCTTCTTGGGCGCGAGCTATTCTAGAGTCGGCCTGCTCCGCCACGAGCGCTCTCTCAGCCACTTGTGCATACGTGGCCCCTTGCACTCCCGCCATACTTACATCCCGATATAACTCGGGCTTCAGCCCTTCCATGAACCGCTCGATCTTGAGTGTGTCCGTGCTAACTATATGAGCAGCGAACCTTGAAAGCTGCTCAAACTTCCTGATGTACTCCGCCATTGTCATTGCTCCTTGGCGGAGGTTGATGAACTCATTCATCCGCCGTGCTCTGACAGGGGCGGTGTAATACTTTCCCCTGAAGATCTCCTTAAACCTATCCCAGCTCATCGTTAGGGGGTTTTCGACGGCTGAGACGGTTTCCCACCAGTGTCCGGCGCTCCCCCTTAGCAGGTAGGCAGCGCACATGACCTTTTCCGCCTCCGGGGTGCGGCTGTGCTGGAACATGTTCTCCAGCGTCCTCAGCCAATCCTCAGCGGAGGTAGGGTCCAGAGCATCCTCAAACAGTGGAGGATTTAGCTTCCTCAACCTCTCCCCAATCATCTCGATTCGTTCAGGTGGGGGAGGTAGATTGGCTGATTGCCCACCAGCATTTTGCTGCTGGATCAGCTGCTGAATCTGGGCCGACTGTTGCCGGACCAGTTCAGTCAGCTGCAGGATGGTAGCATCCCGACTGTCAGGGGGGTTATTAGTGTCCCTACCCTGATCAGATTCCCTGCTTCCTTCTCCTCTAAGTCTTACCATTTTCTCAACCTATCCTGATAATTCCTAAGGCCAATAAATCAACCATATAAGAAATTCACATAACATGGCACTTACAAGCAAGGCCGCTTCCGCGCTTTTGAGTGTGTGTGTATGGACAGTCTGCAGGACCTGTGACCGAAGCTCTGATACCACTCTGTCAAGACCCGTCGTCCCGCCCTCGTATTCCGTTCTAAATCTAAGTGTTAATGCTTTGTTATCGTGCGAGTACGTAAAAATGCGAATAAAATTTTTCATTTTAAACGTGCATGCGGAAATCTTATATACATGTCAAAAGAATATTCGTAATTCGTTCTACAAATCATCGAAATCGTGTCTACACAAAATACAAGTGTGTGTGTGTGCAGCCAAAAGCTCCCTATGCGCCCGGCCTTCACAGGTCGTCATCCATACACACACTCCCACCTCAAAAGCGGTCGGATTGCGTCAAAAGATCGGCCTCGCATAAAAGTCTGATCACGTACCGTGATCGTCAGTACCTACAACACGTAACATAAACAATGAGCCACCGAGGCTCAGTAAGCAGAAATTATGCATGAATGCACGTGTCCTAACGATCGACAATCCACGCCGTCGTTTTCTAACGCTCGTCCTCTTTTTCCTCATTCTCGTACTCTTTTCTTACGCTCTTACTCTTTTCTTATACTCTTATTTCATACGGGCCCTCGGCTTTCAATTCTCACTATGCACCCTATCATAGAGATCTCAAGTGTGGAGTTCTCACACTAGAAGGTCACCTTCCGGAATCTTCCCTTACTCAGTGTGGCCTCCACGCGGGTACTTCGCACTGGTAGCCAACACCGAAGCCACCAACCTCGGAGGTCACCCGAAGGCATCTTCCCTCCGGGTAGTGTTTTACACGCTAGTAGGTCACCCGAGGGAATCTTCCCTTACTCAGCGTGTGCCCCGGGCCGCGTCCTCTAGGTTGTACTTCCCGCATACGAGGTATTCCCCAGCCTCTTATTCAGGCCTTATAGTACGGGGTATTCCCTCAGTCTCTTATTCAGGCCTTATAATACGGGGTATTTTCCCAGCCTCTTATTCAAGCCTTATCGTACGGGGTATTTTCCCAGCCTCTTATTCAGGCCTTATCGTACGGGGTATGTCCCCAGCCTCTTATTCAGGCCTTATAGCTTCATTCGCTTTAAGGCTGCACAGGGGAAGCCGTGACTCTTCATTCGAGTCGACACACACGCCAATATCGGCGAGAATACATCGCACACAGGCGATCTTATGCACGCTCATACTTCGCTCCTTACGTACTACTCATGCGTGCAGATGCGAATGCTATGCCCATGTACTTATGCAAATCATACCATCATGCATATAAATTTATCATGTCTTAACATACACGTTCCACATAAAATACACGAGCACGTAGTTCATATAGATGGACGCAAGCAAGTTACGTGTCGTAGTTGAATTTCTACTTACTTGTCGTCCAAGCGAAATTAGTATTCTCCCCGTTTGCTCCTATCGTACGACCTTTTAAATAAAAAGGTTAGGAGGTTAGTACGTTGCTTCCTTAGCTAATTCGTCGAAGTAATTAAATTCCTTCTTATTGCTTGTTCGGACTTGTATAACTTTTCTAGACTCCCATTTAATTTATTTGCGTCTTACATTCTTAAACCCTTATATTTCAAGAGCTAAAGTATGTTAGAGTTCAAGGACTCTAGTTCATATAGCCAGGCTAAAGTGATTGGGACTTGGTATCAATCGATCCTTAATTGGTTCAATTCCAATCAAGTTTCGATCCTTAAAAGGTTTCTCACTTATCATCTAAATTCTTACACTATAAGCTCGGCGAAAGTAACTTGATTCTACTAGGTTTCATTTGATTTAATTCTTCCAATTGAATTTCCAATTTCACACGAGCTTTGCCCGACTCAATTAAATAAAATTGGTGTACTCTAAACCCTAGTTTCGATCAAAATTCACTTCCTTCAAGTTCCAATTTCACTTAATTGTCATGAACTAGTTCCGCCCGATTAATTTCATCCTCTAGTTGCTTTCGATCGAAAGTCACATTTGCTAGCCACTTTCGATGCAAACTCATTTAGATCAATCCTAATTTCAATTTGGCATTTATCACGAATTGGTTTTGCTCGAAACGATACTAGTTTCGCCGAGTTTTCCTTCGATCGAAACCTTCTCAATTATCTAGTTTCGATCGATTGATTAGAGGTTCGCCGATTTCAATTTAATTTGAGGGTTTTCGATCGATTCCACTTTCGATCGACTTGAGTTTCGCCGTGTTCTTACGTGTGCATGGCGTCATCACTTTCGCTCGAAACCATGCATGGCAGGGAGATCAACTTAAATCAATTGCATGGCTTGGATGGAGTTTCGCCGAGTTTTGCTTCGGTCGAAACTCATTTCATCGGCTATCTTCAACAAATTTTAGGGTTTCGCTCGAAGCTATGCATGGTGAAAGGGTTTATGAGATTCAATTGCATGAGCTTGGGGTTGAGTTTCGCCGAGATTCATCTCGGTCGAAACTCCCCTTTCATTAGCTAATTTCGAGTGATTTTATGAATTGGGGTTTGAGTTTCGATCGATACTCATGTGTTAGGATGAGTTTCGATCGAAACTCCTAATTTATTATCTTGCAAATCTATTTGATCGAAACCTAATTCAATTCAAGGGTCGCCCGAAACCCTAAAATCAATTTCTTAGTTTCGATCGAAACTCAATTATTCATTTGGTCGAAACTACTTTCTTCCCAAATTCACCCCATCGAAACTTCTACATTTCATCCCTTCTTGTCACCTAAATCGTGTGATTCCCTCTTACAACAGGATATTTAAGTTCTAAGTTGTCCATAATATAGTTCCTAACACTGAATCATTCAATCGGGACCCTATTACGAGCTTATACATTCCATTTAGGGTTTTTCGAAATCTTCCTCAACTACTTGCCATTAATGCCATTAATAATCTCCAACTACACCTAGGGTACGAATTTAAAAGCTTTAAGGGAGATATTTCGCTTACCAACTTCGAATCCCTAGCTAGTTGGAGTGCTCTTGGTTCGATTTGGCTCTCGGCTCCCTCTTATTTTCTCCTTGCTCTTTCGTTAGTTCTTAGGTGGAGTTTTGGGTTTTGGAATTTTTAGCTAGATATTTCCCTTGGCTTATGTTGGGTATGGCATGGGTCTTCCCTAGTTTTAGGGATATTTGTCCCCCACTTGGGCTTTTCTCATAAATTGGACCCATTTAAATCCCTTAGCCAAAAATAAAACCCCTAGTCCAACTTTAGTTAATTCCTTCCTTACTATTTCGGAAATTCCTCCTTCAAAATTTTTAGGGTCATCACAATTTCACGACATTAGCACTTAATTGCACATAGTTCTCAAAAATCTCACGAGCGTAAAATTCATTGAAATCACATACGCATAAGTCATATACGAAATCGACCTAAAATCACATAAGTCATACACGTAATTTTATTGGCCGACCTAACTTGCGGGGACCGGGGTCCTACAGCCGAGACTTCTCAAATTTTCTGGTCAGCATGGCGATCTGCTCCAGTAGAACATCCTCAGTTTCTTCTTCGCCCTCAGAATCATTATCTTGTTCAATGTTGAAGGACATGTTCGGTTGATTTCGGACTGGTGGTTTCTCTTTGATGGAGATCTGAGTCATCTCGTAGGTGGTCAGAGATCTAGTCAGTTCTGACACGGAAAGTTCGTCCAAATCCTTCGTTTCGTAGATGGCAGTTACTTTGGGATTCCATTCTCTGGGAAGAGATCTCAGTATTTTTCGCACTTTCTCACCGTCCAGTATTTTCTTTCCCAACGCGAACATTTGATTGATGATGTTCATGAATCTCGCGTACATGTGAGTTATAGTCTCGTTATCCACCATTTTGAACAGCTCGTATTGATAGGTTAAGAGGGTAGTCTTTCTTATACAACTCGAGTGGTTCCCTCATGTGTGACTT
This sequence comes from Craterostigma plantagineum, assembly GCA_027422505.1. NCBI lineage: Eukaryota > Viridiplantae > Streptophyta > Magnoliopsida > Lamiales > Linderniaceae > Craterostigma > Craterostigma plantagineum. Next base: position 52,269 of record JAPQWV010001520.1, on the reverse strand, counting down.
GAAGCATGTCCAACATATCTTTGGCAAATTCGCATGAAATCACACGATTGTATTCTTCTCTTGTAAGCGCGCAGGCGATCATATTTTTTGCTTTGGCATTCAAGGAGATTCCTCGCATGTCTGTTGCATCGTAGTCAGAACCTTTCTTTGGAGTTCCATCCACCTTCTTAGGAGTGTAAGGTCCATTCGTGATGATATCCCACAGATCATAGTCAGTAGCAAGCATAAATACCTTCATCCGGTTTTTCCATATGGCGTAGTTGGTTCCATCGAAGAGTGGTGGCCTGGAATGGGATTGTCCCTCTGCAAAAACATCAAAATTCGAAGAAGCCATTAGATCTTTAACTCAGGCTTGTTAGGCCCGTCATTTGAGTAACCCGCTCTGATACCAAATGAAGATATAAATGTGCCTAAGAGGGGGTGAATTAGGCTTATAAAATTTTATGCTTCTTCTTTTCACAAATCCTAAGTGTATTGACTTAGATATGCCTACTGATGCGTGTGACGAGTATGCCTGACATATCCTAGTTACGTGGATGTGTGTCGGGTTTGTCTCACAGCGGTAACGAAATAACTGACAAGTAAATGCGAGACAGGATTTTTATAGAGGTTATATCCTCAACTGGGGTATACTTCTCTCCTTGGGGATTGCTCCCCAAGAGTTTAGCCAATCACTATAATGCACCGTAGGTGGATACAAAACTGATTGATTAGCCCATTACACAAGGATTAGATACAAAACTCATATTATAAGATTGATTAGCCCATTACATGTCTAAGGATTAGCCCATTAAGCAATTCGATTTATGATCAATATAATGTCTAAGTATATGAAAATATTTACACATGCATTGATTATGAGCTATAGACTGATTAAAGTGTTGAATATTTGATTCACATATGATTTGGTGATTAGTTGATGAGACTAGGTGATCGCATGCTATAGACAGCCCATGTGATAGGATATATCATTCTGTGCTATATATGGAAATATTGTTAGATAAGACAGGTGATCGCATGCTATAGACAGCCCATGTAATATTCGCCCATTATAGATCGTAAATCGAATTCAACACAAGGCTATCCCTAACAATCTCCCACTTGCACTCAATACCATGTGCTGCAGTATCTAATACACAATCACTTAGACATGTATCAAATTAATTCTTTCCTAAATATAATATTGTTAGAAATATGCCCTCGAATGCTATACAAGGATTAGATTGTATAGGGCATTAGCTTATATTTATCATTCGACCTTTTATGTAATAAGATATTTTTTATGTGTTTATTGAAAGGCGTTGTTCGTTTATTGGATATAAGAGTACTTTACTAAGCATCCGGTAACGCAATAAATGAACAAATCCAAATGTGTCGAGTTGAGTCACTGTTCTCGATGGGTACGAGAGAGGAAGGCACCAGTGGACTCTTAACCTCGAGCATGTAAAGTCCGTAAGCCTTAGGTTCCAGTTGGGCGCCAGATAACCAATTACGGCTTATTTGTCGGTGACCTATCGAGTGCTGATATCCCGCTTGGAAGCGGAGGTCATGACTTGTGATGCGAGTCGAATTAAGGGATTGAATCGTTTCATGGACACTGACTCACGGGTCGTACGGTCGAACATGGCTTATTACTCAAGGAGTGTCAATGACCGACGACAACACTATAGTAGTCTACGTGAACCTTAGACTGAAAGGGGCTTCGACTGTCACTGGTTCCCCTCGACCCGATTTGCTGTTGCATAGGTCAGCGGGCTAGATGCGGTCTTGATGACGAGTTGTGATTACCGGGCTCAGACCGCCGAGTCGGGCTTAAAAAGGATCATCAACGTGTACTGATAAGGAGAGAAAGTGTTTTGGGCCTTAAAGGGCCTTGGGCCGTTGGGCCGCGCCTTAGTGGGTCTCGGGCCGTTTAATGGACCGAAGTCGGACTTCGTATGAAACTAACATTGAGACTTGGGCTTGGCCAAGTGCTTAAAAGGGTTGAAGGTAAAATTGGAATTTGACCCTAATCTGATTTTCGAATTATGCCTTGTGAATTAATTTCGAAAATTAAATATACATATGGAAATAATGTATTTGGAATATTATTTATTTTAAGGTGAAAATTTCGAAAATAGTCTTGGATTAAGTTTCGAATTTTATGCCATATTTAAATTATACTTAGTTTGACTTAGTATTTAAGTTAGTTGTCTAATTATGGTAAATATCCTTATATCAATTTGAATTAAATAAGGGAGAGAAAGATATGGCAAAATCTCTCCACTTAAGGAGCAAAATTAAAACACATATCATTGAGATATCCTAGGGATTTCCAAATATATCTTAGTATAAATAGGGCAGCCCTATTTCATAATTTGGTGTGGAAAATTTCGTCCAACAAAAACACTCTTCTCTCATGCGACGGCTCGGTTCTCTCTAGCCATCTTTAGAGAACTGATTCCGTGGTACACTGCGAGGTCGGCGTGACGATCTAGTGCCATCCACCACCATCGACGAAGTCTTGAAGAAATGGACGAGGAGCTACCACTCACTTCAACTGGTAATTCTCTATGGGTTTGACCCGCCCTATTACATGTCCGCACCGAGGGCAATAAGGGAACTTGGAAAATTTTTGTTCCGCACCGTACCCGGGGACGTGGCGTCTCCGGGAGACACCAGGTAACCCAACAGTGGTATCAGAGCGGGCGCTCGTGATCAGAATCATAACGTGTTTAAATTGTAACGAGGCGGTGGGAGACGATCGAAAAGCCGACATGGTTCGACCGTCGTTGGGCTACCGATGCATCGTTTGCCAACCCACGGGCACCAACGCATGCGGTACAGACCAACGATGAACCACGAACTGGACAAGGACCCGCGCGACGGCGGGACTCGGGCAGCGATGCGTTGCGCGCGGGCTGCGTGCGCCGTAACCGCGGCAGAGCCGCGAGATCGGCTGCTTTGAGCAGGCCCGATCAGCCTCGAACCTTGGGTATGACGCCGGCCATGGTGGCTTAGGCGCCATACCCGGGCAGCGCCGCCGCAAGATGCGGCGGCCCGGCTGAGATCGTCCGTGGCTTTGGCCACGGACTGCGATGGCGCGCACGGTGCGCGTTGTGCAAGACAGCCGCAGCGACTCCGGCTCGGTCGGAATGCTACGGCGGCGACTCTCCTGGCAAGGCAGTGACTCGGTACGAAGGGGCTGAGGCGACGAGGGAGTCGCGGCAGTATTCTGCCGCGAGCTGAACACGCACGCATTGCGCGGCGTGGCGTCGCCCGCGGTGGCGGCACCGGCTCCAGCCGGGACACCACGCCGACGGCCTTCTCTGCCATGGCTCCCCGGTGTGTTTTGACAGCTGAGCGATTTGAGTCGCATCAGCTTAGTTAGGGCTTCATGCTCAGAGCCTTAACGGGCCTTTTAATGGGCTTGGCCCGTTCAAGGCCCAATTTTTGTTTCTTTTTAAAATCATGCAATTGTCAATGTGCTCGTTATGAATGTGATTTAAGGCGCACTTGCGGGTTTAGGAATTTAGTTTCCGGGTCATTTGTTAAGGGTCACGTTCCCTCGGGTTGTATTTGTTTTTACGGTTGTTCGGGATTTATGATTCCCCCCGTGTTGTAATTTACCATTTTATTAGATTAGATTGAATACAAAGACGAGGTCCCATTTGATGGAAGGCAACCCCCCGACGGTGACAAGGTGGTGGACGTTCGGTGACTTTGAGGCCGTTCAAGTGACGAAGGACGTTTGACGACTTCAAGACTCGTGCAACGACCCGAGGTCTTTTGAAGATGCATGTAATAGGGAAAGGCTAGAAATAACCCGCTTGTGTTGTCTTGTAGTTTATTTTCCTAGGGTCAATTTACTACCTACGTGCGTGTTGGTTTTTGAAATGATATGCATGTTTTATGTGCTCTTACGTGAGATGGTCTATTCTCCCGTTTGACAAATACTAAGTGGGTAAAGGAATTGGATTCCTGTCTTCTATCATGCTTGAGATGTCTAGCATTGGGGAGTTTTGCGATTTGTTCCGAGTAAGTTGGCATCATATATCCCGCCCAGTGTTAGCGTCTCGGGTGCGTCTTGGACGCCGCTCGTCATACCAGTCCGCCCCCCACGAAGCGTATGGCAGCAAGAGGCGGTACATTCTGTGCGATTTGAGCATAAGTTGATAGGGTCAATGACTGAGACTAAGATAGTTGAAACTCTTATTGGATAAGTTCGCGTTTGACGTGACTTCGATAAGATTAGATGAGCCAAATATTGCATTAAAGGCTGAGACGAGTCTAGTCAAGTCGGGGACATCAACTCCACTATGAAACTTTCAACGAGGTTTCCGAAACTCTTCTCAGGAGGATAGTTTTTCGAGAAAAATAGTGGGAGTCAAGCGAAACGAAAAGTCCTTGTTTGCGCTTGATGAATGATAGGATAAACCTAATTAGAACTTTATTTTCTACAGTTTTGCGTTTCTTTCTATTTACTGCGATGCGAACATAATTATTATGCTGCTTGAGAGAAACTGTTTGGTGGGACCAAACAACGTGGACTGGCTCCGTAACCTGAGGATAGTCCTAGGTATGGAGTCGTTGACTTATGTCCTCGATTCCCCCGTACCGCATGTCATAGGGACTGATGCGAGTGACGAAGACCGGGCTGCGTATGCCAAATGGCAGATAGACGAGCCAAGGTCAAGGGCTATATACTTCTTTCCATGAGCAATGAGTTGCAGCGCACTAACTCGGAAATAGAAGTGGGCGCCATTTTGCTTCATTTGAAGGAGCTTTTTGGCGAACATTCCAAGAGTGCTCGCTATTCCCTGACGGAGCAGCTATTTCATTGCAAAATGGCTGAAGGTAATGACGTCAGAGCGCATGTGCTCAAGATGATCGATTGGATCGAAAGACTCGAGGCACTGGACTTTATCATGGATAACGAACTCCAAAACGATCTCATACTTCAGTCGCTCCCACCTTCTTTCAATTTGTTCATCGTGAACTTTAATCTGAACAAGGCCTAGATGACATTGACTGCGTTAATGAACCAGTTGTCGGCAGCGCAGACTTAGATGACGAAGGTGAAAGGAAAGGAAGTTATTCTTGTTGCGAATACTAAGACTCGACGGTCGAGTACAAAGAAAAAGTCGGACAAGCCCACTAAGCCCAAAGGACGAATTTCGAAAGGCAAGGCCAAGAAGAACGTGTTCAAAGGCGCCAAGCCGTCGGACAAGTGCCTTCACTGCAATGAGCTTGGCCATTGGAAGCACGATTGCCCGAAGCTAGCCGCCTCAGGTAAAAAACTTTACGTTTTGGAAACAAATTTTTCTATGACAGTATATTCCGCTTCATGGATCTTAGACCTGGGAGCTAGTGCTCACATCTGTGTTTCGAACCAGGGTTCGAAGTACGAAGCTGGCGGATCGAGAGATCATGATCAACGTAGGTAGCGGACATAGTGTACCGGCGACCCACATTGGATCAAGAACTCTCGTTTTATCTACTAGATATAGTTTACAGTTTTCCGATTGTTTGGTTTTGCACAAGGGGCTTAAGAATATTGTTTCTATTCCCGTTTTGAGCGGAAACGGTTATGAGTTCCGTTTTAATAATAATATATGCAATATTTATTTTGGAAATAATTGCGTCGGAAGTGAAAGTTTACTGAATGGGTTGTATTACCTACATATCGAAGATAAAATAAAAACTGTGAATATAGTCACCAACAAACGAAAATTGGAGTCGAACTCGAGACTGTTGTGGCATCTTCGACTCGGTCACGCTGGAGAACAGAAGATCGGCGTCATAAAGCCGCTTGGGTTTGATCCCCATCGAACTTTTGAATCTTGTATCCTTGGAAAGATGACCAAGTCGCCCTTCACAGAGACTTTTACGAGAGCCGCAGAACTTCTTGGTTTGATCCACACGGATGTTTACGGACCATCGGGGTAGCGGCTCGCGGTAACTTCCATTATTTCATTACCTACACTGATGATCACTCTCGCTTTGGCAAGGTGTACCGCATGAAGCATAAGTATGATACTTTTGAATGGTTCAAAGAGTACAAGGCTTTGGTGGAAAATCAGACTGGAAAGAGCATTAAAGCCGTTCGATCAGATCGAAGCGGTGAGTACATGAGCCTCGAGTTTGACCAGTTCTTGACAGAGAACGGGATAATTTCACAGATGACACCGCCCGGAACACCACAGTTGAACGATGTGTCCGAACGCAGAAATCAAACTCTGTTGGATAAGGTTCGATCTATGCTAAGCTATACAGACCTGCCCATATTGTTATGGGGTCATGCCCTGTTGACAGCGGCACACATTCTGAATAGATGTTCTACAAAGTCTGTCGATCGTATTCCGTATCAGATATGGACAGGACGAAAACTGAGCTTGAATCACATTAGAATTTGGGGTTGCCCCATGTTTGTGAAAAAGCTCAAGACAGATAAACTGGAATCGAAGGCTGTGAAATGACGTTTTGTCGGGTATCCTGAGGATTCCATGGGATACCAGTTTTACTTCCACGACGATCAGAGAATCGTTGTAGTCCTTCAGGCTCACTTTCTCGAAGAAGATTTCGTTCGAGAAGGTGGAGCGGGTCGCGAAGTAACTCTTGGAGAGTATTCGGAAGCGCCTTCACAAACTCCAGTGTCGGGTGACACTGTAGAGCAGTCCGAGGCGCAACCTGACTTGCGCAGGTCGGGTAGAGTATCTCGCCAGCCTGAGAGATACGGGATGGTCCACATCGAGCACATGGTTGCTGCGATGGAAGGGCACGTCGGAGACGATCCCACTACCTATGACCCGGCAATCAGGGTTAAGGATTCGGAGAAATGGCTTGTAGCTATGCAAGTCGAAATGGATTCTATGCACGAAAACCAAGTCTGGACTCTAGTAGACCTTCCAGATGGTTTCAGACCAATTGGGTGTAAATGGATCTACAAGAGAAAGATAGGATCTGACGGATTGGTTGATACATACAAAGCTAGGCTTGTAGCGAAAGGGTACAGTCAAAAAGAGGGCATTGACTACGAGGTGACCTTTTCACCTGTTGCTATGATGAAGTCCATTCGAACATTGCTTGCGATAGCTGCGCACTATGAGTATGAGATCTGGCAGATAGATGTAAAAACTGCATTCCTAAATGAATACCTCAAGGAGGAAATATATATGGAGCAACCCAAGGGTTTTACATCGCAAGGAGATGCTCACAAGGTGTGCAAACTGAACAAGTCCATTTATGGACTGTAACAAGCCTCCAGAAGCTGGAATCTTCGGTTCGTTGAAGTGGTCAAGGGCCATGGATTCTTAAAGAACGAAGACGAACCTTGCGTCTACAAGAAAAGCAGTGGGAGCAAATTATCTTTCCTCGTATTGTACGCGACATCCTTTTGATGGGAATGAAATTCGAATGCTCTCGATGGTGAAAGCGTGGCTTTCGACCGAATTCTCCATGAAATACTTGGGAGAAGCTACCTACATCTTGGGGATTCGGCTATATAGAGATCGAGCAAATCGTATGTTAGGATACTCCCAGGCCCTTTACTTAGAGAAGGTTCTGAAGCGATATAATATGGACAACTCTAAGAATGGGTTCCTGCCTATGCGGCATGGGATTCACCTTTCCAAGGCTATGAGCCCTCAGAGTGAGTTGGAGCGGAAAGTGATGATTGGAATCTCCTATGCATCCGCAGTGGGTAGCTTGATGTACGCGATGCTTTGCACGCGACTTGACTTGGCGTACGCTGTGAGCATAGTCAGTCTGTTTCAGACTGACCCTGGTAAGGCACATTGGACAGCAGTCAAAACTATCCTCAAGTACCTCAGACGGACTAAGGATATGATGCTAGTCTACGGTAATGGAGAATTGGAAGTGGAAGGGTATACGATTCGAATTTCCAGTCTGACATGGACGACCAAAAATCCACTTCAGGATTCGTCTTTACGCTCAACGATGGAGCGGTATCTTGGAAAAGTTCCAAATAGAGCACTACTGCATATTCCACCTGCGAAGCAGAGTATATAGTGGCCTCAGAGGCAGCTAAGGAAGGTGTTTGGATGAGAAAGTTCTTGGAAGAACTTGGTGTCGTTCCTGTAGCAGATAGGCCATTGTGGTGTGACAATACTGGCGCTGTTGCTCAGGCGAAAGAACCGAGGTCTCACAGCAGGTCCAAACATATAGAAAGAAAGTACCACGTGTTACGTGGATTCATTGCGAATGGCTGCATAGCCGTGCAGAAGATTGCGACCGCTGAAAATGTGGCCGACCCGTTCACCAAGCCTCTATCACAGGCAGTGCTGGCTAGACATCTCGAAAAGATGGGTATTAGATACTGCAGCACATGGAATTGAGTGCAAGTGGGAGATTGTTAGGAATATGTCCTGGAATGCTATACGAGGATTAGATTGTATAGGGCATTAGCTTATATATCATTCGACCTTTTATGTAATAAGATATTATTTATGTGTTTATTGAAAGGTGTTGTACTTTTATTGGATATAAGAGTACTTTACTAGACCGAAAGGGGCTTTGACGGATTTGACTTCGAAGTCTCGACAGTCACTGGTTCCCCTCGACCTGATTTGCTGTTGCATGGGTCAGCGGGCCAGATGCGATCTTGATGACGATTTGTGATTGCCGGGCTTAGACCGCCGAGTACGGATTCACAGTCTTCCAAGTAATCGAGATAAATGTCCTATGAGGACGGCAATGGGAAATTACGAAATCCTTGGCCAAGGTAATGAACTAACTCATGTAAGACATGGTGGGTAGTTTTGGTAATTTGCCTCGTCCCCATTTTATCATAGAATCGAGTATAGTGAGTTTGACATAGATCGTGGCTCTCACTCCATTGGGACAAAGCTGAAATGGTTTATACGTAGTACTATAATCTATAGTAAGGTTCTCGAATAAAGACTGGGTCGAAATTCGCACTCGAATCGGGTTACGGTCCGGTACTGCGGGATTGGCTAGGTAACTGCCGGACTCTTGGATTCCTCCCTTGTCGATTGAGTCGAACCTAGAGAGTCAGGCTTAAAAAGGATCATCAACGTGTACTGATAAGGAGAGAAAGTATTTTGGGCCTTAACAGGCCTTGGGCCGTTGGGCCGCGCCTTAGTGGGCCTCGGGCCGTTTAATAGACCGAAGTCGGACTTCGTATGAAACTACTTTGAGACTTGGGCTTGGTCAAGTGCTTAAAAGGCTTGAGGGTAAAATCGGAATTTTACCCTAAGCTGATTTTCGATTTATACCTTGGGAATTAATTTCGAAAATTAAATATAAATATGGAAATAATGTATTTAGAATATTATTTATTTTAAGGTGAAAATTACGAAATTAATCTTGGATTAAGTTTCGAATTTTATGCCATATTTAAATATACTTAGTTTGACTTAGTATTTAAGTTAGTTGTCTAATTATGGTAAGTATCCTCATATGAATTTTGAATTAAATAAGTGACAGAAAGATATGGCAAAATCTCTCCACTTAAGGAGCAAAATCAAAAACCATATGTTTGAGATATCCTAGGGATTTCCAAATATATCATAGTATAAATAGGGCAGCCCTATTTCATAATTTGGTGTGGAAAATTTCGTCCATAACAAAGGCACAAAACACACACCGAACAAAAATACTCTTCTCTCATGTGACGGCTCGGTTCTCTCTAGCCATCTTTAGAGAACTGATTCCGTGGTACACTGCGAGGTCGGCATGACGATCTAGTGCCATCCACCACCATCGACGAAGTCTTGAAGAAAAGGACGAGGAGCTGCCACTCGCTTCAGCTGGTAATTCTCTACGGGTTTGACCGCCCTCTTACATGTCTCTGTGTTACTATTCTGATCCGAGCAACGAGGGCAATAAGGGAATCTGGAAAATTTTTGTTCCGCACCGTACCCAGGGACGTGGCGTCTCCGGGAGACACCGGGTAACCCAACAAATATTCCACTCAGCATAAGGAAAGATATCAATTCAATATTGCACATTAAATTCAGTGGAAAGCATGCAAAGAATCGTATGTGACTTTCGTCCAGGAATGACCTAGAATCAACTGATATATCACTTTCCATATATAAATAGCATATTTTCCTTTTATAACTCAGTAGGAGATCTCATGCATTATTTCCATATATAGCACAGAACGATATATCCTATCACATGAGCTGTCTATAGCATGCGATCACCTAGTCTCATCAACTAATCACCAAATCATATGCGAATCAAATATTCAACACTTGAATCAGTCTGTAGCTCATAATCAATGCATGTGTGAATATTTTCATATACTTAGACATTATATTGACCATAAATCGAATAGCTTAATTTATAGACCTAACCTCATTACAATTACATTGTTCATCAGAACTCTCTAACACTCATGAACCAAAAAGGTCAACAATTATCAGGGCCGATGCACGTACGGCATTGTGGAACTGCAAGATGCACTCATCCGACTCAACACTCAACTTCTTACGTAGGTTCTTCATGTTGTACGGGCCTCTCTTGCGCCTATTCCTCCCGCTTGATTCGGTGCCAGGCAAAGAAGACGTGATTTGGAATAACAAGAAAAGATTTATTTAGCAAAAAAGACATGAAAACTGTAGAAAAATGGGAAGACATCAATTTTTTTTTTAAATTCAAATTCTCATACTAACAAATTTTGAATTTATCAACAATACATTCCCTCGTCGTGATTTGGAACTATATATCTACGAAAAGTTGTATCATCGTGCGTAATAGGGACGTGTTCCACACCGGTAGGAAATGGAAATGTCTCATCGCTTCCGTCATAGTCCTCCTCATCATCCACATCACCGATCCCAACTGCTTTAACATTTGCCAAGTACGTAGTGTGAAACTCAACGGATTCCTCTGTAGTGTATCCTTCAACTATGCTACCTTCTGGACGATACCGATTTCTAACGTATCCCGTAAGGATCTTCATATATCGTTCAAATGGATACATATATCTCATGTAAATAGGGCCACATATCTTGATTTCTGGAACTACATGTACGACTACATGTACCATTATGTCGAAAAAATATGGAGGAAAGAACATCTCGAAGCGGCACAGTGTTATTACGACATTTGCTTGTAGCTCGTCTAGCACCTCGGGATCAAGAACATTATTGCATATATCATTGAAGAAGACACACAATTTTGATATGCAGTGACGAACGTGCTTCGGCATTATACCACAGATTGCGATTGGCAGCAGATGCCGCATCAATATGACAGTCATGAGACTTGTACCCCACCAGCTTCAGGTATTTCATCAAGACATGTCCTCTTATGTTACTGGCGTGGACTTTAATACCTTTTAGACACTCGCGAAAACTTAACTTTTCAGCCCTGCTAAGTGTGAAGCAAGCCGGGGTAAGGAAAATCCTGTTTATCTTTTCAATCGGTGCTAGCTCAGGCCTCATTTGAAGTTCGACCATATCAAGTCTGGCTAGTCCATCTTTTGTCTTACCAGGCATTTTTAAACGGGTGCCCACAATGCTATCACACACGTTTTTCTCAACGTCCATCACATCGATGCAGTGTCTGACGTCGAGCTCTATATCAACCTTAAATCAACTATATCACAAAAATAAGATATGAAATTGCATAAATCAAGCTCCAAAAACTCAAAAATTTGAAACCTAAATTTGCGAATGAATACCAAAGTCGAAACTTTCAAGCCGTATATCGCAAAATAGAAAGAGGGGAATTGAATAATGGACTTCTTACCGCGTTCTCCAAGCTCGGAAGGTCGGAAAACGTTCGAATACGCCGGACAATCGCCCAAAGCCGCGCGCGTTTAGGAGTTTTGTCTGTATCGATTTCGTGAAGTGAGGAAGAAGGTGGGTTTATTAAACAAGTCTTGGGCGACTGTTGTTACAAAATTTTCCCGCAACCGTCGCCCATGAAACATAAAAATTAATTTTTTTTATAATGCATGGGCGAGGTTGCTAGGTAAACAACTGTCGCCCATGGTTAAAAAAAAATTAAAAATAAAACTATGGGCGACGGGTTATTGATTCGATGGGAAACTATCGCCCATCTTAACAAAAAAAATTTTAAAAAAAAATTAAATAGTTGGGCGACGCGGTTTCTGCAACAACCGTCGCCCAAATTTTATTGATATCATAGGCAACGATTTTTATCAGACAACCGTCGCCCATAATGTCGTGGCCTATTTATTATTCTCTATTAGTGCATTTTTTTCGAAGTAAAAATGCGCCATTGTTAATGTCGAAGATATGGAAACAGAATTTGTCTTTCATGCCCAAAATAAGTGGTACACTTAACAACAATGGAAGATATGAAGATAATGGGTAAATAAGGCAAGAAGATATGGTATTAGCCGATATAATAAGAAGATATGGAGATCAAGGAATAAGACAAAACTTACCTAAAACTAGAAGTTATGAAGATAAAAGGAGATCCGGCCAACATCCTACAGAAATTACAAGATCTAGGATCAGCCGAATAATAAGAAAGATATGGAAGATCAAAATAAATCAAATCAAGACCATTATATACACATTTTCGAGACGAAACGAGCGATCAAGAAAAACAGAGAGAGCTTAAACCGTCGTTTAACGGTTTTCTCCGTTTTGCCTAGAGTTTTACATTTATGCTATGTAAAGATAGGAGAGTCGTTAGATTCTTTTCCAGGCTAGCTTTACAATCTTCGATAGTTGTACTTTTTGTAAACCGTTCTTAGTAATGGCATTTTGCCTTGAAGGCTCGCAGCAAGTTATGAACTTGCTGCACAATTTTAAATCTCGTGTGTCGTTTGTTCTTAGTAATAAGTTTTTACAGTTTTTGCTGTGTTAAACTATATAAGTTCCAGTGTTGTCTCAACATCGTTTCAAAATTTAGGTCACCGGTTTTATAACTTAATACGCATCTGAAGTGTAAAATATGCCTAAGAGGGGGTGAATTATGCTATAAAAAAATTGGCTTGTGCTTCTTTGAAAAATACTTTTCTTTAAGAAGATATTTGCAGAGTATGTTATTTTCCAGAAAGCACTACGAGTATCAAATTTATCTCCCTAACCTAGTTTCAGAATATCACATAAAATGGGAATTTGGTCGTACCTTAAACCGTAATCACTCAAGGTCTATTTCATCCAGAGGATTTGCTAAGAACAACCTCCTAAAGCCATATATTCTGCTTCGGTTGTGGATAGGGCCACGGCATTTTGTTTCCGACGGACCAAGTTACAAGGGATTCCCTAGTATTTGGCAAGTACTACTAGTGTTTTTCCTATCTTCCCGTAGTCCGCGTCCGAGTATCCCATTAATGGGAATTCCTTGGAATTTGGATACCACATACCAAAATTGATTGGTCCTTTCAAATATCTAAGTATCCGCTTGACTGCTGTCAAGTTAGATTCCCTAGGACTCGATTGATATCTAGAACATAGACCAGTAACAAACATAATATCGGGTCTGCTTGCCGTAAGGTAGAGCAAACTTCCGATCATACCTCTATACTTAGTTTGGTCAAAGGGCGTACCTTGTTCATCACTGTCAATTTTGGCGGTCTGATGCATAGGAGTGGGAAGTGCCTTGGAATCAGCCATTCCGAATTTTTTCAAGTAGTTCCTTCGTGTACTTCGTTTGAGATATGAATGTTCCCGTATCCAATTGCTTGATTTGCAATCCAAGGAAGTACGTGAGTTCTCCCATTAGGCTCGTCTCAAATTCCTGTTGCATAGACTTCGAAAATTTCTCGCAAAGAGTGATGTCAGTGCTACCAATATGATATCATCAACGTATGTCAGCACAAGTAGTATGTGATTCCCTTCGCACTTTATAAACAGAATGTTATCTATTGTTCCTGTTGTAAAGCCCATGTCTAGTAAAAACCTATTCAATCTCTCATACCATGCCCTAGGGGACTGTTTTAAACCATATAAAGCGTTGTTTAATTTGAAGACGTGATTTGAAAATTCTTCTTTTTCAAAACCGGGAGGTTGTTCGACAAAGACTTCCTCATTTAAAAAACCATTTAAAAATGAATTTTTCACGTCTATTTGAAAAAGTTTAAATCTTTTAAAATATGCATATGCAAGTAAAATGCGTATTGACTCAAGCCTAGCTACAGCTGCAAAGGTTTCTTGAAAATATGTACCTTCTTCTTGGGAATAACCTTTGGCAACTAACCTGGCCTTATTTCGTGTCACATTACTGTTTTCATCCAGCTTGTTGCGAAACACACACTTCGTGCCTATTATGGACTTGTCGTTAGATCTTTCCACAAGAGTCCACACCTGGCTCTTTTCGAATTGTGCTAGCTCTTCTTCCATGGCAATCACCCGCGATTCATAGTCAAGAGCTTAATTTACTGTCTTAGGTTCCATGGTTGATAACAGCGCGTCATGTGTTTCCTCAGCCATATCGTTTCGTGCAGTTGCTCTCGTTTTGATCCCTGAAGTGATATTCCCTATGACTTGTTCAGTGGGATGGCTGGAAGCATGTTTGAATTTTCTGCGCTGTTGTTCGTCTGAAGCTTCAGTTCTCTGACTTAGTATCTAGTTCCACCGGAATTGCTTTCACTCCTTTGTCAGTAACCTGTATATTTGCAGGAGACACAACTATACCTTCCTCATTAGCATCTGCGTTAGGAAATTCACCAAATGTAACATGCACAGATTCTTGAACAGTCTTCTTCCTATTATTAAACACTCTAAAAGCTTTCGAATGAAGGATGAAACCTAGTAATATCCCTTCATCTACCATGGAAATATCCTATGTTAGGGGTTTTATCATTCCAAAGTTCATAGGGAGTTCTCTTAATAATCGGCCTAAGGAAAATCCTATTTGTGACATAACATGCCGTACTAACAGCTTCGACCCAAAAATGTTTTGGGGTATTATATTCGCTCAACCTAGTCCTAGCCATTTCATGTAGTACTCTATTTTTCCTCTCGACCACTCCGTTCTGTTGAGGCGTATATAGAGGCTGAAAAATTATGACTATAATCATTTTCATCACAAAAAGATGCAAAGGATTAACTATCAAATTCTAGACCGTTATCACTCCTAATCTTATGGACCTTCATCTCTTTCTCATTTTCTAGCTTCTTAATCAGTGGCGCAAGATTATCTAGAGCCTCACTTTTGTGCGCAAGAAATAAGACCCCATGTGTACCTAGTATAGTCGTCTACGATAACAAAGGCATATCGTTTACCTCTCAATGACATAACCTGTACCGGACAAAAAAGGTCAAGATGCAGCAGTTCCAGTTGTCTGGACGTAGATATCACATTCTGAGGTTTAAGGACGTCTTGGTCTGTTTCCCCATTTGGCACGCTTTACAGATTCTGTCCTTAGTGACTTTCATATCTGGAATACCTCTCACCAATTCATTGCATGATATGTGAGACATCAGTTCCATGTTAGCATGTCCCAGACGTCTGTGCCATAACCATGTGATATCCTGCGTAACTGCCAGACACTTGACATTCTGGTTAGCAATATCATCAAGAGTGATGCAGTAAATGTTACCATGCCTAGATGCACTAAACACAATCTCATCATCCTTTTTAACAAAGCACTTATCTTTGGCGAAATCTACGGTATGTCCATCATCACATAATTGACAAATGCTTATTTAAATTGTCCATCATCACATAACAAAGCACTTATCTTTGGCGAAAGCACTTCTAAGTTCCTAACAAACCATACGTTATCTATAGTGATATTTAAATTGTTACCAACAGTACCAACACCCACAATTTTGGCTTTTGCTTCGTTAGCGTACGAAACGTATCCTCCATCAACCGCCTTTAACGACACAAAATTAACTATATCACCTGTCATGTTGCGGGAGCACCCGCCGTCGAGATACCACCTGTTTTTCTTGATGGAATTCCTCATCCGTACCTGTAGAAAGAAGTTCTCTTCCGAGGTACCCAATTTCTGTTGTATGCATAATGACCACTTCTACCACAACAAAAACATTTAAGCTTAGGCACAGAATGTTTAACATGCTTTACTTCATTGGAATAACCTTTCTTTCCAGACGTGGAGAGTCCTCTGTTTTTATTTTGGAATTTGTTTAAGTTCCCTTTGAATTTCTTCTTCTGCTGGAATCTATCGAATCTTTTGGTAAGCATGGCTAAGTCGTTCATCAAGCCTTCTTCTTCGTTGTCAGAATCTGATTCTTCTTGGCTGGATTTGAATGCAATGGACTTCTGATTTTTGTTCTGCGACTTCTCATTCATTGATGTTTGAATTATCTCGTAGGATATAAGAGATCCAATTAGTTCGGAGATGCTAAGCGCTTCTAGCTTTGCTTTGTAGATGGCAGTAACTTTGGCATTCCATTCTCGCGGTAGTGATCTCAGTATCTTTCTCACTTGTTCACTGTCGGGGACCTTCTTGCTGAGAGAGAACATTTGGTTTATGATTCCCATGACTCTGGCATACATCTGGCTTATATTCTCGTCAGATTCCATCGAGAACAGTTCGTACTGATGAGCGAGCAGAGCCAGTCTTTCTTGCACAACTCGTTGAGTTCCTTCATGAGTAACTTGGAGCATATCCCACACAGCCTTTGCCGATGAGTAGGAACTAACCCAAATGTATTCTTCCCGTGTGAGTGCGCATGCAAGCATGTTTCTCGCCTTTGCATTTGGTGTGATTCCCGTTTTGTCATCAGCACTGTAATCTTTAGCGTCCTTTGGGGTTCCATCGGTTTTGTTAGCCGTAAATGGTCCATTGATGATTGTTTCCCAAAGATTGTAGTCTACAGCAATCAGAGACTCGATTATACATTCTTCCACACTGCGTAGTTCGTTCCATCAAAGAGAGGTGGCCGAGAGTGGGATTGACCCTCTGCAAAAACATCACTCGAAAAAGCCATTAGATCTTAACTCAGGCGTGTTAGGCCTTTCGTTGAGTAACTCGCTCTGATACCAAATGAAGTGTAAAATATGCCTAAGAGGGCGGGGGGGTGAATTAGGCTATAAAAAAATTGGCTTCTTCTTCTTTGAAAAATACTTTTCTTTAAGAAGATATTTGCAGAGTATGTTATTTTCCAGAAAGCACTACGAGTATCAAAGTTATCTCCCTAACCCAGTTTCAGAATATCACGTTATTTTCAGAAATCGTTTCAAAGATATCATCAAGTGTAGGGTGTTGCTAAAGATCGCTCAAAGGGTACAGAATTCGCAACACGTCCGCAGACACAACACGTCCGAAGACAAGGGCTTAGTGTAGGGTGTTGCTAAAGATCGCTCAAAGGGTACAGAATTCGCAAGTGAAAGCTCAACACAAACTACGAATGAATCGCAAATTTCAGCTCAAAACTCTAAGGGATTTGTTTGCTTGTGGGTTCGTTGTCTGTACTTCAAAGTGAAGTGTTTTCTTCTATATAGACCCAATAATCGCTTCTACACTTCACAAGGAAAGTTAAGCACGAAAATATGCAAGAGACATCTCAATTTTCACGTGCATTAACTCAAGAAATCATGCCAAGAATAAACCAATCAAGGTCAACGTTCATGCATGATGACTTACCATAAATACCATAGATTAACTTTCATCCACTGTAATCTCATCCGTTAGTCAGCATATTCCATAACTAATTCCACTCAGCATATTATCAATGGTAAGCTCAATCAACCGATTCTTTCCCAAAATATGATAGCCAATTCGCACAGAATTTACTGAGTATAATACAAAGCATACTTTCCATGTAAGGTGATCTCATCCGATTTCAACACATTCAATAAATAGACTCAATCGGCATCTTACCACATATAAGTCCAATCAATTAATCACTTTCCAAAATATAAATCCTAAGTCGCATAAAGAAAGATAGATCATGGTTCACTGATTTAAGAGTCAGATAATATCGCACTCAACGGATATATCATTGATATTCTTTCCTAAAATAGATCAATCACAGGTAAGCACTTAATCAGAATACATTTCCATATATACATCATAGTCTTTCATATCCGGGTGATCACATTGATATTCTTTCCTAAAATAACTCAATCACGTTTCAGCTCAATCAGAATACCTCTTCAATATATAACATACAATTATTCATATCAGAGTGATCACAGCGACATTCTTTCCTAAAATAACTCAATCACGTTATCAGTTCACATATCACTCAACATGATATTCCACGTTCATATGAAGACGTTCATAACCAGGTGACCACATAAATATTCCAGTTAAGCATAAGATCACACAAATTCGATTTTCTTAACATTTTAATCACATTCAAGCGCTTAATCGAATATTTTCACATACTTAAACATTACATAACATGCATATCAAGTTTTCTAATTTGTACCCCCAATTTACATAATTACGTGGAATAGTCAAAACTCTCATAATCATTTGAACCAAAATGTTCTATAGCATCCATACGGGGACCACTTCAAAGTGGTATCAGAGCCTTTGGTTGACGAAACGAAGCCTTTTTAATCCTTTCTTATGGATACTTTAAGCTCAAATTACTTTGGCAAAGTTCCCCTCTTAAACTGATCGAACTACGCCTATTGAAAAGTTCACGTGCGCCAATGCATAAAGTCGATTGATACTCGTGCTTGGCACACTGTACTTAATGGGTATACCCCTCCTAGATCTGCTCCAGATGTTGATGGGGAAGTCGTAGACAAACCATTCAGTGAATGGACTACCCTTGAAAAAAATGCTTCCGATTTTAATGAAAAAGCTTTACATGCCATCTTTTCGTTCGTTGATATTTTCTCAATATCATTCAAAACGGTCTACTTTGAAAAATGCTTGGGATATGCTTCAAAGGTATTGTGAGGGAGATGCGAGAGTGAAAGAATGAGGGAAGATGAGGACATCACAGCATACTTTGAAAAGCTATTGAGTATTTCGAGGGAGTGCACAAGCTTGGGAGATCCGATTTGGAACAATGTACTAAATTCTAAAGATATTCATTCTCTAATGAAAAATATAATGTGGAGGTAGAAGATGGTCAAGGAAGCACATAATCTCGCCACGATGGACTTCAACTCGTTGATGAACATCATGAAAAACTATGTGATCAACCTCGAAGTCCAGAAGGTAGCTTTTCGGGCCAAGAGTATTGCTCTAGTTAGTCAGCCTTGATGTTAAATCCGAGGTTGATCCTGACAATGATGAGGATATGGCTATGCCCGTGAGAAACTTGATGAAGTTCATCAAGAAGAATGTGGATCCAAATGTTGGCCCAACATTAAAGAAAGTGCAGAATTTTAAAGAATTTGCTTATGTGCCTTCATTCATCAAACCAAACCTTGTTGAGAAAGTGAAGAATATCAAATGAGAATCTTTCCAATGCCATGCGTGCACGGGGTGGGGTCATTACGCAACCAGTGCCAACACTCTTTGCAAGCGTGGAAAAGCTCTTTTAGTGGATTTTTGATGATGAAGATGAAGTACCCTTTAAAAAGGCGCCTCAGTGGTCTACATTAACTATTCAATCCTTCTCTGGCAAGGAATAAGAAGATACCATATTTACAGCCATAACAGATGTTGAGCCAACATTGGATTCAACATCTGAAAAATACATTATGTTTTATTATGATGACTCTAAATGTTTTAATTGGTATTTGAGTTCTGATGATGCAGGTATAGAAGCTGATATAATTGACAAAGTTCAGACTGAAGATGCCTACAAACTTATGTCTTTCGAATATTCGAAAGGAAAGAAGCGTAACACAAAATTAAAGGAAATGGTGAAGGCCTTGATTGAGGAAATGGGAAGCCTATTGGATGAAATGAACTAGATGGACGCCATGCTGACTCGAAGGACAAAGAAATAGACTATCTTCAAGAGCAAGTCGACAAAGCTGACGAAACTTTCTTGATATTAAATAAAGGGAAGTCAACTCTCGATGAGGTACTCTCTTTAGGAATTTCGGATAAACATGGTTTAGGATTCATTCACAGGCTATTATTGATAATAATGCCTCTGTTTCTGATGAATAGTCGAAGCTTGTCTTTGTTAAGCAAGCATGTAAGCCCAGGAATAGATCTTTTGAATGTCATTATTGTTCGCAGCCCTAGACATGTCAAACCATTTTGCTGGAAGTTGAAAGAAGTGATTTCTAAGATATCAATGTAGCTTAAATGTTATCCAATATTCCGCTCAACATTGAGAAATCAGTATTAAAAAGTATATCTGGAGAAATTTCAGATGACCCCCATTCAAATTGTGGTGGTCATAATGATGTTTTGACGACTAAAATGGTTTGGATAGAAAAGTTCGTGCTTAAAAATAATGTTGTCTACACTTCGTTAAGAGCTAACGTTACAGGTTCATGATACTTCGATAGTGGTTGTTCACGCCACATGACAGGTACCAAAGATTTTCTAATTGACTACATGCCTTTTAAGTAGTGGATCTGTGACCTTTGACGGTGGTGCAGAAGGACGTATTCTAGGGCTGGGCAAACTTAATGTTCCAAATTTTCCAAAGTTAAGCAACGTGTTACATGTCGACGGATTTGTTGCTAATTTAATTAACATAAGTCAGCTATGCAACGACGACCTCGAGGTAAGATTTAACAAAGAATGTTGCGAGGTTTTTAATAGCAAAAATGTTTGAGTCGTGGCAGAAAAGGTCTAGCGACAATTGCTATCTCGTTGGTGACAAAACCGGGTCCAAAGACGGGTGTCAACTCTCGAAGGCCGAGGATCATGTCATTCTTTGGCACAACAAACTGGGCCACGAAATAGAATAATGGCACAGCTGATCAGATATGAAGCGATCAGAGGAATCCCCAATCTTAAGGAGTTTTGTAAGGTTGTTTGGGAATCATATCTTAAGGTAAGCAAATGCATGCGAGTCATAATGTTGATCACCATTCTGCTTAGCATTTTAAAACTGCACATTGTTTTCAGCTAATTCTATGAATACGGATCCCATGGAGGACGATAGTATTGGTGGTCAAAAATTATGTGATGGTTGATGACTTTTCTAGATTGTCATGGATAATTTTTCTTAGGGAAAAATCATAATCGTTCGATTGTTTCATGGTAGAGAGTTTGAAAATCAATTTTCAATGATTTCTGTGATTATTATCCATGAGTACTCTTCTCCTAAGACACCTCAACAAAATGGGGTGGCCGAAACGAGGAATAGGACGCTTCAGGAGATGGCTCGTGTTATGTTACAGTCTAAGAGTCTTTCTTCGAGATTCAGGGCTGAAGCTTTAAATACTGCTTGTCATATTTCGTATCGAATTTATTTTCGACATGGTACTAAGAACGCCATATGAACTTTTGAATGGGAAAAAGCCGACTATCAAATATTTTCATATGTTTGGATGGTATTGTTGTATGTTGAATGATCATGAATATTTGACAAAGTTTGATACTAAGAGTGATAAGTGCATTAGGTTGTTCTTCAAATAGTCATGCTTAGAGAGTTTACAATCTTATATTGAAAACTGTTCAGGCATCTGTGAATATTGTGTTTGATGATTCTCTGACCTTAGCAGAAATGCTCCACAAGTTGATATTACAGTATATTCCCTGTTGTTGGTGAAAACAGAGGCGAATGTGCACACGAATGTCGAGCCAACACTAGACTCAACATCGGGCCCTGAACAGGACACTGAGGAAGAACCTATGGAAGTTCAATGTGATCCTCCGGCACTAATTCTGAAAGATCATCCCACTTATTAGATTATTGGTAGACTGGATGAAGGACGTAAGACCAGGGACAAACCATGGATAGACTACACTATGGTAAAAAAATGTATGCATGAATTCCGTGTACAAAGAGGTACAGTTTACAGCTTTGTTACTAAAGTTGAGCTATAAAATGTTCTGGAAGCACTCAATGACAGTTTTTAGATCAATGCCATGCAAGATGAACTTTTGCAATTTGATGAAAACCAAGTTTGGACATAGGTTCCACGGCCGAACGATATTGATGTCATATACACTAAGTGGATTTTTAAGAATAAGTCTTATGAGCATGGTAGAATCATTATAAATACAGCACAATTAGTTGCCCAATGCTATATTCAAGGAGAGGGAACTGATTTTGATGAGACATTTGCCCCTGTTGCTAGAATAGAATCGATTAGGTTATTGCATGCTATTGCATGCTGGCTCAACATTACTTTACATCAAATGGATGTAAAGGGTGCATTCTTGAATCGCTATATTGATTAAGATAGAGCAGCCAAAAAAATTTGAAGATCCTCATTATCCTAATCATGTTTTTAAGTTGCAAAAAGCACTTTATTGTCTAAAGCAGACACCTCGAGCATGGTATGGTTGACTTACTACGTTTTTACTAGAATTTGGGTTTATTCAAGGTGAAGCCAATCGCACTCTTTTCAAAAAAGAGTTGGTGTTGATATTTTGATTGCTCAAATTTATATGGATATTGTTTTTGGTAGGAATTCTCCATCCATGTTAGATCAGTTTGTGCATGCTATGAATTCTACGTTCAAAATGAGTATGATCGGCGAGCTAACTTTTATTCTTAGGACTGCCGAATAAGAAAAGGAACGATGGTATTTTTATGTCCCATGAGAAGTATGAGAAGAACACTGTGAAGAAATTTGGGCTAGACACTGCCAAGGTAATGAAAACACACATGGGTTCAACACAGAAGGTAAGTAGAGAGAATGTTAGGGAGAATGTTGACCCAACATTGTATCGCTCCATGACTTATTATACCTTTCTGCGAGTAGACCTGGTATTATGTATAGTGTTTGTGTTTGTGCGAATATCATGCTGAGCCGATGATTACCCACTTGAATGCTGTGAAATAAATTTTAAAGTACATTAGTGGTTCATGTAGTCCTGGTGTTTTCGAAAGATACTGACACGAAAGTTGTAGGATTTAGCGATGTGATGGGACAGGTGATGAAGATGACCCGCAAGAGCACAAGTGGTGACTGTTTAGGTAATAATTTTGTGTCTTTGTATAGTAAGAAACACAATTGTGTTTCTCTTTCTACGGCTGAGTCTGAATATGTAACTGCCGGTAGTTGTTGTACTCAACTTATTTGGTTGAATAGCATGTTTAAGTTATTATGGCTTAGAGAGTGAGTCTGTGCTGAATCTAAGTGCCATCAATATTTCAAAGAGTCCTATTCAACATTCTAGGACCAAGCATATAGATATTAGGCATCATTTTCTGAGAAATATATTTGAAAAAGAGTTAGTTAGAATAGAGCATATAGATACGAAGCATCAGTTAGCTGATATTTTTACTAAGCACTGGATTTTGAAAGGTTTTTGAACCTAAAAAAGTCCATTGGTCTGTGTCAGTATGTCTGAATGTTGGTCTAACATTTGGATCAACATAGCATATGTCGAACTTGATGGCTACTACTTTGATATTTGATTTGATATTCTCTCTGTTATTCTGTGAAATGATTTGACTCCCCTGTGAAATGATTTGACTCACCTTGACCATTTTCTTAAAGGACACAATCCCTGGCAAAACGCATGATGATAAACCTTTTTCAAGATATAGGTTTTGATAATAAGTATCTCTAGGTACACGACGTTGACGGTGATGAAATATTCTTTTCGACAAAAAGCCAAGCCTTGCTGTTTAGGGAATAAAGGCAGTGAACAATAATTCAGATCAATACCTAAGGTGAAAAGGGCAGAAATTAAAAGAAATTGGGTTTAGAGTGTCGAACAGAAAAGTCTGGAATTTCACAGTAAGGATGTTGAGTCTTATGTTGGGGCAACATATGTAACTGTCAGTTCGATCATGTTATTGTGTTTTTTCATTATGCGCTTTAATAGTAGGATTCCTTGTGTCAGTATTTTGTGTCCAGTATCTATATCACTCAGATTGCATTAGTTCGAAGAACACCTTGCTACAGTTGTCTCATGTACTCAACGTCTCTAATCGGTTAGTATCGTTCGTGAATTTTGACTTGGTATCTTCGCATATGCATGATTGTCTCATGATTTATTGGTTAACTCCACGTGTTCATGCTTTTGACTCCACGATTTTTTAAAAAAACAATTAGTGCATTTCATGAAAAAGATTTTCGGGAAAAATTGTTTTAATATATCATCTCACGGTTATTTTTATTCCAACGGTTACTTTGCATCACTATTTACTCCACGATTGTGATTGTTATCATTTTTAACCGTTAGAACTTTTTATGTACTTTTACTCGGGTTGGTCTCTCATCAACCGCACAACTCTATCTCATAATCTCTGATTTTATCTCAGCAATTTATGATATGTTCAAGAATTCTTTCTATTCTCTATCTATGGCGAACTCACCCATTTCGTATTCACTAAAATTCCGAGTACGAAAACTTGGAGGAAGATTTCAGTGAAGCAGGGGGAGAATATCCACAAGGGGATCTTTTATTCCATTGCAGCGAGTCATTTGAAGGGGCTACACAAAGTTTGGATCTGTTTTGGGAAGGAGCTCAAATGTTGCGCCAAATGTTGGTTTAGCATCTGTTCCAACATCAATCTGGAATGTCAAATTAAGGGGAGATTTCTTCCTTCCCAAAAGGGGGAGATGAAGATGTTGTGAAAGAAGAAGCCATGGCGAGCTGCTGGTGGACTAGACTAAGTGAGAGTGCACAGGTTATTGGAAGATAGACAAAACGTGGGAGATTTTAATGTCGAAGATATGGAAATAGATTTTGTCTTTCATGCCCAAAATAAGTGGTGCACTTACCAACAATAGAAGATATGAAGATCATGGTTAAATAACGCAAGAAGATATCGGATCGGCCGATATAACAAGAAAATATAGAGATCAAAGGTGAATAAGGCAACACTTACCAGGACTCGAAGATATGAAGCTAAAAAGAGATCCGACCAACATCCGACCGAAATTACAAGATCTAGGATCAGCCAAATAATAAGGGAGATATGGAAGATCAAAACAAATCAATTTAAGACCAAGTATGGAAGTCGATCATAAATCGACTTTACACATTTTCGAGAGTTGTACCTTTACACTACGTAAAGATTAGGAGAGCGTCAGATTCTAGGCTAGCTTTACTATCTTCCATAGTTGTTCTTTTTGTAAACCGTTCTTAGTAATGGTGTTTTGCCCTGAAGGCTCACAGTAAGTTTAGAACTTGCTGCACAATTTTAAATCTCGTGTGTTGTTTCATACTACTAAATTTTACAATTTCCGTTGTGCTAAACTATGTGAGTTCCAGTGTCGTCTCAATATCGTTTTCAACATTTAGGTCACTGATTGTACAACTTAGTACGCATCCTTACGGGGACCACTTCAGCCATAATCCGTGACGTGCGATTCGTGGAAAATTTGTTTCCTCTAAGTTTGAGTTTATATTGATTAAAAAATAAGCATAATCCCAACATCCGTTAGTGATCATCATAAACATTCATCATATTTCACTTTCTGCATTATTACCACTTTCTACACATGTTCTATTTGCGATATTAACAGGTTCTACAAGAGCATATGATCAATTGGACAATGCTCTCAGTTCTCTGCCATCCCAAAGGCAAGAACGGTCACATTGTTTATATTGAACAATTATATAAAAATTATGAGTGTTCAAAAACAACAGAAATATTCATTTGTTTCAGAATTTGAGTACTAGTATTACGATACCATTACTGTCTTATCATAAAAAAATAATTACCTTATTCAGTAAGCACAGACAATAATTACTTTTTCATGATGTGTAAATGGTCTATAAAATATAAACATTGTCTATTCAAATGTGTAGTATAACAATACTACAAACAATTGTTCATTGTTGTTGCATAATTTATATTGAAAGAGAAATTGTCTAGAAAAATATTGGGCCTCGGAATTGGCCCAATAACGGTCCGACTTCGAGAGATCCAACTTCTAGAGGCCCATGTAGTGGTTAACCACTCCTCAAGTCATGGCTCAAATTGAGAGATGGAGTGGTTAAAACCACTCCTCAAATCTTATGTCATATAAAAACATAAATAATATTTTCTATAGTTATTTTTTGGTTCAATAAATAGGTGATGAAACCTAAGAAATAGAATAAGAAAAAATAAGAGAACAAAAGAAAACAAAACATACAAATATTTCTCAAAAAAAAAGTAGTTCTGGTATCGTTCTTGTTCCGTTCGCCGTTGGTGTCGTTTTTGTGCTAAACGAACGACTTGTTTTTCGATGTATCCTGGGAAACAGACGCTCTTTAAAACCTCTAGCACATGCGTGAAGAAGCGAATCTATTTTAAGGAAATTGTGTGCGACACAATCTTCGAATATATTTTTTTTTTCAGTTCAATCGACGGGTCTATCGTTCGTGGAGTGTGCTTTACAATTCAAGCTAGCAGTTCGAACTTTACGGTTATCAACAAGGAGGTCGAAGAAGGTGGAAATCGGCCAACAATTGTTAAATAGTGGAGATTATTTGGAGTCGTCAAGACTCCAGACTATATAATTGAATACAAAGATTGACGATGGGCGTTTTGCCTATCACTTCTTTATGTGGTGGAATACGTTACCGTCTTTGTCAGCAAGTAGTGGAATATATCAAGCACGCAACTGATTCATTCATACGAAAGATAATCGGATACTAAAAACAAGTAAATTATGTCTGATTGTATAGCGATCCAAAAGTATATGCTTGCTTCACCAATAACTTTATTTACAGTAACTAAAATAAACTCAAATGATATCTTAAACGCGAGAGCTCATCTACACATAAATGACCTTTATTACATCAAGTAAATAGAACCATCCTCCTAGTTCCAGGAAATCTCCGCCCTACAATAAATTTGATATTGACGGAGCGGAAGCGAATAATTGTTGCGAAAAGTTAAAGAACACGTCTTTAAAATTCACGAAGTCGTAGCGAAACCCGAATTTTTATTAATATTCTGAATACCCCAAATAGCTTATGCGACATAGGTATATATAGAAGAGAAAATATCAAATCTAGATAATATCCTACCTAAATCTCCTTAATATAGCAAATAATATCTAATAATACTTACTCAAATATCCTAAATTATCTCAACCATATGCTTGTGCTGCATCAGTCTCCCCAACTTGTAAAGAACTCGACCTCGAGTTGTATTCTGGATAAAGGCTTCTTCAGATGGGTGATACTCGAATAGATCGTACACGTTGAATGTGGCATAAATGTTCATATCCTCGGGTAAATCCACCATGTATGCATTGTTGCCCACCTTCTTTACGACTCGGCATGGCCCATGCTTTTTGTTTTTCAGCTTATTATATGTGCCAGCTTGAAATCTAATTTTGTGCAAGTGAACCATCATATTTATATTTACTATTGGCAGCTTCCAAATGGTCGAACCTCATCGACCTTCCTCATCTCAGCATTACACTTGGCCTCAGATACAAAGAATAACGCTTTACCCCCTGTTTTAGAGTTGTTGGGTAATTCAGTTCGCTCAATCAGTGGTAGCAACACAATCCGTCGTCCATGGGAGTCATATGTGTTTTGTTTTCCATCGTTGACAGAATTGACGTCGAACGGCCATGGTCGACCTAGCAAAATTTGACAAGCGTCCATATCGACGATGTCGCACAAAATCTCATCTCGATAATGCTTTCCAATAGTGAATGGAACACGATAGACCTCTGTGACTTTCGACTCTTCACCTTTCTTGATTCATCCGATCTTATAGGGCGTTGGATGTTTCTTTATCGGCAGTTGTAACTTCTGAACCATTGTCTTGGACACAATATTCTCACGCCGCCATTATCAATAATAATAGTGCATACTTTCTGATGGAAAAGACACTACGTACAAAAGATATTATGACGTTGAGGATCTTCTGCCACCCGTGGTGGAAGCAATAGTCGTCGAACGAGGCCAACTACACTAGAGTCATCTCCCTTGCCTTCTTCCTCAAATAGTTGATCATCATCACCGTTAGGAACAACGTAATGAGTCGCATCCCATTCAGGATAAGGTGGTTGTAAACGTGTTGTAGTACGTTTATCGTAGTATTTAATTGGCTCATAATAGAGATTTCGAAGTCATTTTATGCACTTATTAACCCCATTTCTACTTATTTTGGTATTATAAGGCTTTAGGGCGAGTTTCGGGCGAAAAGGAGCGAAAACGGGCAAAACGGGGCGAAGACGATGAAAACTGGTGAAGGTCACGACCGTGACACCTAGTGCACGCCGCCGTGACAATGGACAGAGGATAATCAAAGAGAAGGTCACGGCAGTGACGCGCATTACACTAGGCCGTGATGTGGGGCAGAGAGTTGGACCGAAGATGGTCAACGAACTCCCCAAAGCATTACCAATTTTTTATTAGTGTTAACCGAATTGCCCATTATGATGCGTACTATGAACTGGCACAAAGAGAGGTCGAACTGTTAAAGTCGTAAATTTTTTAGATTTTTTTGGCTATGGTGACGGCAGTTTAACAAATAAGTGAAAGTCATTCGAAGTGATAGTGGGACTGAATTTATGTGCTTAAAGAATTACTTTGATGAAAGTGGAAATTCGCATCAAATTTCTTATAGGTACTCCACAACAAAAGGGGCGAGCAGAACGTAGACACCGGCACATCCTTACTGTTGCTCGTGCATTACTATTCCAGGCTAATCTTCCTATCTAAACTTGGAGCGATTGTATTCTAACTTCTAACTGATGGATACTTGGTCAATAAAGCACCTACTACCACTCTCGAAGGAAAAACTCCGTATGAGCACTTGTTTGGGGCACCACAGATGTAATACCGGAGTCCTTAGGTAGGATGGCCAATAAATTTTACATACATATAATGCGAATTGTATAACCTACGTGACTGCATAGTATATGTCTGACGTGTTGTATGTGTTTGTATATCCCATGATTATGTATTATACGACTTGAGAGCTAGCATGAGGACTTAGGAAATTTTAAGTAGCAAGAACACATGGCATGAGGAGAAGAAATCGCCGAGCCCCGATTGAGCAAATGAGGTGTGAAATCGGGCGAATTTTGCACCACTTAAAGTGGAATCGACCAATTACAATTAGGGATATAAATCGGCTGAATATGATGCCAAAGGGATAGAATCGCCGAGCTCAACTTAGACAATTCGGAATCGGACGATTGGAAATGCTTGGCTTGTAACATACAAATCGGACGATTTTATGTGTCCAACTAAGGTCGGCCGATTCCCATACATAGAAGATGAAATCGCTGAGTGTTGTGAAGAGTGAAATCGGGCAAATTGTACCTTGGACGAAGTAGAATCGATCGATTCGAGAATAAAATAGAAATTTAGGTCAACATTCGAATTGACTAAGCATTATACCAAGATTTCTTAACGTATGAGGAAATATTAGTCACCAAGATGTCACATCAAACCCATTCTCCTAAGACTAGGTTTAATAATTATTAAGCAAAGTAAGGAACGTTAGATAAGGATCAATATAAAAATAATAACAAGAACGAAAACCCTCACAAACACTTAGCTCAATTAAAAGAAAAAGAAAAGGAGAAACCGAGAGGAACTTCAAGCAAGAAACGCACTAAGCTAGGGAGATCTTGAATTTGGTAAGTGAGATATCTCCCCTAAACTTTGTAATTTTCGTAACTGAGGGATTGCTTAAGCGTTCTAACCCTAGGAGCTTAGAATACATAAGAATCAAGATGTAAGAAAGACACCGAAAACCCTAAGTTAGGGTGCAGATGCGCAATTGAGTATTTCCTTAGGATAAACGAAATCTTGGTTAGTGTTTAGCGATTTTGAGGTTTAGGGTTTGGATATAAGGGTTTTGGAGTACAAGGAAAACCCTAGAATTTATTAGTTCTGGGAAATCGTTTGAAGATTTGAAGCTTTCGATTAAATGTTGAAGAACCCATTTCGGGCGATTAAGGACTTAGATGAATTGGTGATTTAAAACTTAGAGCCATGTATGCGACTTGGAGACTCAATGATCGAGCGATTGGATGATTTGATAACCTCGACGAAGACAGGATTTAAGGGTGACAAATCGGGCAAATCCAATCTTAATAGCAACTTTTGCCGAAATGAATATACCTAAGTTATAATTTAATACTAACATAATTTAGAGTGGAAGTCGAATGACTTAGACTTTCAGGTAGTAAGGTCGAATGCTAACTTGAGAACAATTAAATTAAGATTCAATCTAGTCATTCAAGGTAGACTATTGTGCTGATATTATGATATCTTGGTTTAAGGGTCGAACGATAGGCAATTCTCGGAGCAGTGAATTGACGACAGGTATACGTGCCTAATTTATGCAACTTATGTGTCTCTGTGCTTACCTAAATTATGTGAAGTGATTTGTATGCCTATGCACGGTGAGTAGTTTATCATTATTACATGTTGCATATTCACGAGCATGCAGGATCATATGTGGGGGTTGTGCGGGTTGACTGTGCATGTTGTATACCGCTTGAAAGCGATCTATATCTCCGATGTGGGCATTTGTTGTCGACTCATAGTTGAGTCAGAGGCGGCTTCTATGGCAGCGAGACGGCGTTGATGCGCCGATGGTTTTACGGACGACGTTGATGCGTTTCCAATGTATGATAGGGTTGATGCCCTAACGCTGTTGAAGCACCGAGCATATTGACTGGAAGGAGCGACCTGGAAGGAGCGACCTAGGGAGAATCCTGGCGTGGGCTACCAGCATGGGTTACCACATGGCAGAGGGGACGGCCTGGGAGGGTGCGACCTAGGGAAACCTAGAGTAGGCTACCCAGTGTAGGTCACTGCCACGAATTTACGAAAGAGCTCATTTACGGTGCATAGTTAGCTAGCCAAGGGCCCTGAGTGAAAATAGTACAAGTAATAGATGCATCGGTGCGGATTGTCGTTGCAGGGGTTTACACGTGCACATCGCATAGTTTCTATTTTCTGAGCCACGGCGGCTAATCCCTTACGTTATGTGTTGTAGGTTCACACGACCACGGTCCATGACCGTGATGGCAAGGCACCTTTTGCAAGCTTCCAGCGACTTTTGAAGGAGGAGGGTACATGGATGACGACCTGTGTGGTCGGGCGACTTAGATTATTTTACTGCGCATAGACGCACTCCCAATGTATATAGAATTTGGAAGTACTCTTTTGATATGTAAAGTACACTCTCCATTTCAGGAATGGAAAAAGTTGTTACGGGTTTTCGCATGTCTTCCAACTTATAACTTCATTAGGCACGTAAGACAACGTTAGAATAGGCTAGTGGATGGCGGGGCGCCACAACCGACTTCTACGCATCTACAGATATTAGGTTGTCTTGCTTAATCGTGCTAAAAACAAGTTTGATAGTAGGAGCATGCGTCTAATGATATTTTGAAAATCGATTCGAAAGAGACCCAAGTTCTGTTGCTGAAAGATAAAGATAAGGTATGAGATTTGTGTATTTGTGGGCTACTCATTCGGACAGAAACGGTATCGCTTGTTTGATCTTGACGCAAAGGAATTTTTTGTGTCTGGAGATGTAGTTTTCTGCGAAACGGACTTCCCTTATGCGATCTGATGCACCAGATACTCAAGTTTCTTTGGTACAACCAGAATCAGTTTATGCCGGTGTGGAATTCAGGAGGGCATTCTTGACCAACGAGTGACGTCGAACTCTCGACTTCGCCACCCAAACCAGTAGCAGCGGTTCAAACAACCGTCATACTCGAACCTGAAGGAAAGGCGACCAAACTAGAAATTTCGGCCGACCTAGTGGTCTCGATTTTGTGGCAGGTGCAGTAAGTTGTGCCTCTTCTAGTACACCTTATGAATGAGTCAGGTCGATTATTCTAAATTTTCTTCTTCCCATCGAGAGTTTCTGGCAGCAGTGACTATTGGGCATGAGCTAAATCGTATAATGAAGCATTGAAGGACGCGCGGTGGCGTCAGACAATGACAGATGAAATTGCGGCTCTTGAAAAGAATGGTATATGGACCATTGAATCGCTTCCACTTGGTGAGAAGTCTATTGGGAGTAAATGGATCTATAAGATCAAATTTCTTTCTGTTGGGAGTATTAAGCATTATAAAGCGCGACTGGTGATTCTTGGGAATAAACAGATTGAGGAAATTGATTTTCATGAAACTTCTGCTCCGGTTGCAAAAATGGTTACTGTTCGCATGTTTCTTTATATGGCCATTGCTAAAGGTTGGGAATTACACCAAATGGATGTTCATAATACCTTCCTACATGGTGATTTAAATGTAGAAATGTACATAAGATTGCCTCCGGGCTTTGTAACCACTAAGCCGGGCCAGGTATGTCGTTTGCGTAAATCTCTCTATGGTTTGCGACAGGCTCCACTGCGGTTGTTTGCCAAGTTGACTAGCACTTTATGAGACTATGGATTCTTCAGTCTCATGCTGACTTAACTATTTTCGTGATGGTACAGAACTGAGCGTACTTCTGTATGTTGATGACTTAATTGTTGGGGGGAATTATCATCAGATGATTGAGCAATTTAAGGGATATCTGAGCTATTGCTTTCACATGAAAGATTTGGGACCTCTGAAGTACTTTCTCGGAGTTGAAGTTGCTCGCATTCGTGCTGGTTTCTCTTTGTGTCAGCACAAGTGCGCTTTAGACATTGTGTTCGAAGCTGGACTCCTCCCGAGTGCTTGTCCCGCTTCCCAGTTGAACAAAATCATCAACCGGTGCTTGCACAAGGAACACTTATGCCCGATACTGCTCGCTATCATTGCCTCGTCGATCGATTGATTTATCTAACTCTCACTCGACCTGAGTTGTTTATGGCGTTCATGTTTTAGCTTAGTTAATGCAATCACATCAAAAGGCTCACTGGGATGCGCCATTGCGTACCGTGAGATACTTGAAGGGGTGATAACATCAAGGAATTCTTCTTCGACCCGATTTTGATTTGTGGTTACGTGCCTATTGTAACTATGATGGAGCGAGTTGTCCTTTGACTCGTCGATCTTTAACCAGAATTTCCTAATACTAGGAAGTTCTTGATTTCTTGGAACACCAAAAAGTAGGCAGTTGTTTCACGTTCTTAGGGCGAGGATGAATATCGGTCAATGGCTATGACGGTGTGTGAACGCAAGTGGTTAAAGGCATTACTTCACTGTTTAGGGATTTCTCACTCGCTCCCTATGCAACTTTATTGTGACAGCAAGTCCGCCTTGCATATTGCAGCTAATCCTGTTTTTCATGAACGGGCCAAACACATTGAGATTAACTGGAATTTTGTACATGACAAGCTTCAGAAAGGAGATACTGAGACTCACTTTCTCCATAGTGTTGATCAATTAGCGGATGTATACACCAGGGCACTTGGTAGTTCATAGGGAGGGTAATAAAGATAGGATAGCATATTCTTTTGTATGGTATACAAATATTCTAGTCAAGGATATATGTATATATTAGCATAATATTATAGACGGCCTCGAACTCGAGGTTTTAGTTTCTTCTTAGTCCATGATGTATTTCATCAATCTAAGTGCAGTAAGTAAAGTGGATTCCTTATTAGTTAGTGAAATTTCAAAGAAAATCACAGGGTTTCTTCCTTGCGCAGGCTGTTATTGCTGTTGCTAAAGCTAGAGTGCAAGTGCAACAAATCTGAAAAAAGGAAACTCTGAGTAGGCCGAGCGAAGGCACCCGACATAGCGAAACAGTGTTCCATTCTTTTCGGTGACATGCTTCCCATTAGCGGTGAGTGGTGCCTCTTTACCATTCTGTATAAATTAGAATAAATCTTACAGGGATATGATTGAGGGTAGATTACTTAGCATAATCTTTTCCTCTAGTGCAGTTTTCCTGTTGTAAAAGGGCTATCGGTTGACGTGAAGACAAGACAATTTATTCCAAAATTTCTCTGTCTTCCTTTTTTCTTAAAAGCAAAATCAATTTCCCCATTTCGCTCATTGATTTGGAGAGAGAATTACGTAAATAGTGTTGTTTTGAGAATCCAGTTACAAACTAGTTGAGTTTTTAATACTATTACAAAAACTAATAAAGTTTTTAAAAACTAGATAACATTACTTTCATTTCCATCACAAAATACGTAAAATTAGAAATCACTATTATTATTATTATCATAAAACTTGTTAATAGTTTTATTTTTACCGAACTCATTTTAATAATTTTTATCCAAATTTATTAAATAAATAAATAAAAATTAACTAGATGTAATCTAACCTACATCCCCATGTGATTATAAACTAATAATTTATTCTTGAAAAACATGCTTGTTTTATCAATTAATTAAATCAACAAACAATCTCACGGTTACTTGGACAACGAATGTTCTGCTCCTGATAAACCATATCGTTCGCATCGAGTTAATGATGCCAGTCAAACATATCGTTCAGATGCGTGATAAGTGACAAGTATTCAAGATTCACGTCATATGCAAAGCAAGTTTATTATTATTATTATTATTATTATTATTATTATTATTATTATTATTATTATTATTATTAGTATGATTATTATTTTTATTATTGAATGATTGCTCCATTTCATTTAGGTTTGGAAGTATTTGAAAGTTATGTTAATATGTTAAGATGAATTAAAATAATGGAGACAACATATTCTTACCAGTTTAAGTTTCCATTAAAAGAGTGGTTGAAGCCTCTTTTTCAGTTGGTACGCAAATCCTTATTTACGAAAAGTAAAAAATTGGACGTATCGAACAACATGATATTAAGAAGAAATAGATTGAAAGTCTCAGAAGAAACGTTCAAGAGTAATATCGTGAAACTTTCCATAAATTAATCTTTGTTAGATAATGATTGTTTGAATATTTTGAGGATTATTATTTCTGTTTTATGTTTAGTTATTTATGCATTGATATTACTTTTCAATATTAAAGTCATAATAATAATAACAACAACGACAATAAAAATAATTATATAGTAAAGTGGTGTCTTTTATTCACGTCGGAATATATTCTATACATGTTAATTTTTTGTAGTTAAAAATGAATTGTGGTGAAATATACAATTTATTTTACTAACTTTAAATGATATTTGTGAAAATATTGTAATATTAAAACGTGTTGTGGTGAAAAATGAAAAGAATGATAGTTAGAATTTAAAAACTTGATTAGTTTTGTAATATTCCTAAAATCTCAACTAGTTCTGTAGTTTGATTCTCAAAGTAACTATATTTCTGTAATTCTCTCGGAAAATGGATTCAACAACTTTAGTTGTATTTTGTTTTCCTTTCCATTTCTTATGTTTCCCCTTCATTTCTTTTATGTCCAAACACACAATAGTTTTCCGTGGCGTCTTAGGTTCCTTTCCACATCAAAAAATATCCATGATCCAAACTGAGCCTACGGGATCCCCCAACCCCCTCTAGTTCCGGACGAGCCGCCTAATGGCGATCGTCGGGATGCACAACACTCGATTTATCCTCTGTCGAAACACCAGTTTGTGAATGTGAAAGTTCATTGTTGGGTCTTATCAGGCCTACGCCCATGGGCCCACACATGAGGATATTTGATCCAGTAAAGTTAGATATGGCTTCCTCCTACAACTAATTGGTGTCAGGTGGAGTGGTGCATTAACTTTATCGCTACTTTTGAATGTTAGAATCCGACTTCCATTTCAGAGGCATCTTTGATGCGTGGCTTTGTTGCTTAAACAATCGATGCTTTGTTACGGTAGAAAGTTGTTTTCGGCCAAATTAGTGTAATACTCTTACACCACCTATGGGGTAAACAAGAGGACGAGTTTTATTATTATTATTTTTTTTGTCATTGGAATAACAGATAAAAGAGAACAAAACAGAAAAAATTGAAATAAGCATGGAATAAAGCAGGGAAAAGACGGAAGGGTGGCGTTAGAATTTTAGTAGGTATCAAAAACTTCAGATTAAACAATGTAAATTCTTAATACGATGAAATTCAAACTCTCAGCCAACTGATGTCACCTCGGTGTCGCGAAACCGTGTTCGACGCGAAGACAGAAAACTAAATGTAACACAGCGGAAATAAATAGATACGAACACTGAGATGAAAATTAGTCTATCACTTGTAGACTACGCCAACATGCAAAAAACTTCCACTAGTAAAAAATCATAGTACGTTCAATGAAAATAAAATATATCAATTCAACCCAAACAATCGAACAATAAATGAAATCAAATCTTCGCATAATGATCAAGGTAAGATCCGATTCGGATGATGTCTTGATTTTCTCGTAAGATGCGCGTCGATCATCTTTCTTGTGGATGCTTGTCTATCTAGTGCGTGTATCTCCACGATCTCTTCTCGTTATTCAAAAATCACTATGGATTTCGCCTTTCTGAAATTGAATGGAAAAATCATGCTCCGTTATTATTTGCTCTTATTTTGTTAATTCCTCATTCATCTCCATGTTTCATTCCCATGTCGTAAATTCTCTTATTCCGTGCCCTGCTCTTGTTCTTTCTCCACTCGATTTTCATGCTTCCCTTCTAGGCACTAAACATACTTAAATAGGATTAGATCAAAATAAAATAATATCATATCATCAAAATAAAATCATATCACGGATTATAACATAATTCAATATGTATTCAGAAAAAAGCAAAACAAAATAAAAATAACAAACACATCAAGTTGTGTTTTAACTTTTAAGTTTTAACAGGTGGTGAAGTATTTCGAAGCGGTTTTGTTCGCAACAAGCGCAGAGGAGATCATTAAGGGAATCTGGAAAGCATGCGCATATTAGTGGCGTCGTAAACCTTCGTAGAAGCCTCACAAGAAGACTGAAACTGTGGGAAGAAACCTCTCAATACGTGCGAGAGAAAATGGAGTCTCAGGGTACCGAGAGTATTTTAGAATGTCTCGAACTACTAGTTTAAATAAAATGAAACTTTCTTTATTTTGTATATGTTAATAAAGAAAAATGACTGCATCTGAACGCTTAGGGGTATGCTGTGGTTCGGGCATTATCTCAGAAGGCTCTTGTATCTACTCCATGCATCGCCAGAGATTCGCCACCTTCTTGTTTAAAGTTCACTAGTAAGCTCCTAATCTCGCTGGTCCTTGATAATGAGTAATATTTGCCCAGGAAACACTCTACCATCTGTTCGCAGCTAGTGATGAATGCGTGTGGCAGTGAAGAGAACCATTCAGTGGCTTTACCTGTCAGAGAAAAGGGAAAAATGTCAGTTTTATCACTTCTGTCGACACTCCGAGATACTTAATAGTCTTGCAAATTTGAGTGAATTTCAAAATATGCGAATTTGCGTCCTCATTTGTCAGCCCCTGAAATTGTGTTGCACCCGTAACCATCTGTATAGTAACAGGTTTGATATCGAAATGATTATTTGGCCCGGTGGAAATGAATTGGATCGTTGTCATCGAAAAGTCCCGGAAGTGCTCGACTTAGTAAAGTAGGTCGTGGAGGAACCCCCTCGTGTTCTTGATTCTCCAATATTCCTGCTAAAGAAAATAAAAATAAAAATAAATATAAGTGAATAAAAAAAATGATATTAATAAACAAAAGAAAATAAGAATAATAAGAATAATAATAAATCTAAACTAAAACTGGAATAAAATCCTAAAACTAAAAATACCGCTGTCCCCGGCAACGGCGCCAAAAACTTGACACGCTCAAATACTAGCAAGTGTACTGGGTCGTGCAAGTAGTAAAACGGACGAAGTACGAGTATCGATCCACGAAGACAGCTCGATTAATTCTAAGAAAATATTCCTAATTCTAATTTAGACTAAGGAAATTTTATAACTTTAATGATTTGATTAAAAGAGATATAAGATGCAAATAATAAAATAATCGCAGATAAAATAAATGAGGATAAAGCAGTTGACGATGACGTGATCAAGACACATGCTCGGCACAAGTTACTCCTACGTCTTCATGCAACATAAGCTATCTAATCAACATGAATTATATAGTCAAGGTAGAATTTCCTAACATACGTGCTACACGTTTGTCCCGCAATAGCAACCCTACGTAAATAGGGAACCAATCAACTATATGTGTATATGACTGTAGTTCCTATACGTGCATTCGATCTTAATGAAATTCCCCGAGTTTAGACGCTTTCGGCGCCTAAATTATCGGGAACCACACATACGAAACCGAATTCCATCTCTGGTCGGTTGGTAATCAATGTTTTGTTCTAATCGGTCTAATCACTTAGTCCGTCTCATAAACCAATCAATAATCATACGCATGGAGGCCAATCACACGTACGCATATGAAGCACATACAAAGAATACGTAACTTAAATCATATGATTAAATAAAATTATAATTGCATTAATACGTAGTCATAATCCGGCCTCACACGGCCTCAATCACAAGAGAAATTAGCCTAGCATATTAATATACGAAAACGACAACGAATCAAAAGAAACATTATCGAAAACTAAATATGAAAAGATAAGAAATTCGCCCTTTTTCGGTGCTCGACTTGTCTCGCTCTTGGCCGTCGTTCGCCTCTTTATTTTCGGTCGTCCTTTACTTTCGGTCATCAGTCTCTGCTTTCTTCGTTGCTCCCTCTTTAATTTCAGCCGTGGAGCTCTTGATATAGAATGGCCACCAACCTAATTGCACCTCACGTATCTTTTCTTCAAGTTTGAATGGGAATATCTTCGACTTTCCCTACCTTGTTGCGCATATCTAGGGGAAAAGATACACACGTGACTTCTTCCTCAAGTTGAAATTGCATCTAGGTTTATTCTTTGATGGGCTGGAATTAAAGTAAAAGCCCATGGACCATTCTTGTGATAATTGTAGCCCAAATTCGCGTAGCTGTACTTAGTGCGCACGATTGCTATAATATCTTCAAACAAGAAAGATAGCATAAATGTAGATATACAAGTACATTCAAATGAATAACGGCCGAAAATACACTTTTTACGATATATAAAAATAACGAAAAATCCTAGCTTATCAGGACCCGAATGGACAGTTGCGACATATGAAGGTTACGACATTAATGGTACACGTTTTATATGAAAAGGCGAGATGATAGGAGTGCGTCGCAAAACAGTGGGGTCACATTAGTTGCGTTGTCGAGAGAAGTATCTCGTGGAAAGGAGGCTCAAGTTACGAGCAATGCAAGTTCATACTATGGTTTTATCGAAGAAATATGGGAACTCGTCTACAAGAACAACCTAAAATTTGTTTTACTACGTTGTCAGTGGGCTGATACCAGGTGAGGCGTTCGGAGAGATCCAGAGTTAGGATTAACAATAGTGGACTTACAAAAAGTGGGTTATGTGCACGACCCTTTCATCCTCGCAATGCAAGCGAAACAAGTATTATACGTCGAAGATCCTGCTAATAGTGGATGGCATATTGTTCTTCAAGGAAAGAGAAGTGTTGTTGGCATCGGTGATGTGGATGATGAAGAGGACTATGACAGAAGCGATGAGACATTCCCATTTCCTACCGGTGTGGAACACGTCCCTATTGCGGAGGATGATACAAACTTCCGTAGATATATAGTTTCCAATCACGACGAGGGAATGCATTGTTGACAAACTGGTAAGTATTATAGTTTGAATTTTGAAAATTTTGATACTCGTTTTCCATTTATCTACAATTTTCATGTCTTTTTCTTGCTAAATAAATATTTTCTTGTTATTTTTTCAGGTACAATGTCTTCGGATCCCACCACGTCTTCTTCGCCTAGTACCGAATCAAGCGGGATGAATAGGCGTAAGAGAGGACCGTACAACATGAAGAATCTGCGTAGGAAGTTGAGCACTGACTCTGATGAGTGCATCTTGCAGTTCGACGACGCTGGTACATGCATCGGCCCTGACAATGACACCAGAGTGAAGTTTAGCAACTATATTGGTCACGTGACAAGATCACAGGTTACCGACTACGTGACCAATTGGCGCGAGATCGACGTCGGGCTCAAGGAGGTACTTTGGGCAGACATTAAGGTAATTTAGTGATTATTTTACTTGTGTTCGTTATCTGTTCCATATAATTGATATTATACCCAAAATATATTATCAGGGGACCTGGAACTTGCCCGATGATCCTGCTATAAAGAAGAAGGTCCTCAAGAAAGCGGTGAGCTTCGCAAGAATTGGAAGCACAAATATGCTGCCAAGGACAAGAAGAAAGGGCCTGAGTTGGCTAACGAATATGAGCACCTCGGTCAAGAAGCATTGCAGGTGTGGAGGAACTATAGGGAAGCCGCGGACATTCAGGTAAAATTTTGATAGTCCTCCATTTTTTCATATATATTATATAATTCAAAGTTATTTTTGTATGAATATTGCAGGAGATTAGCCAGAAGACTAAACAAAGCCAGGCTCACAGCTTATACCCCCACCATCTCGGCACGACAGGGTATATTGGTCGGCGACCCGAATGGGTTGGCGAGGACCCGTTAACGCACATGCCCCCTGAGGACAGGGAAATATCTGAATCGATCCTCCAAGGAAACAATAGGACTAAGGACTATTTTCATAGCCGAATGAGCAAAGGAAAAGATGGTCAGTACATCTTGACAACCCGGCGAATCGGGAGCTGGCTGAGAGATTGGTAAAGTTTGTTATTTTATAAAAGTTCCTCAGACAATATATATCTTGCTTACAGTAACTCATATTTGACAGATAGAGAGCACACCGAACAAGCGCGAGGTGAATTTGTCCCTAATAGGCACAAAGACGCGTTGTCGAGAATTCATAGAAAACCCGATCATAGCAGGCGACCTAGAGGATGTGGGAAGGATGCGACGATACGGAACGTGTTCGGCAACCCATCCGAGCAATCGAGGCCCTCTTCGAGCCTGATTTCCATGGATCAAATGAGGACCGAGTTGAGGTTCCAGTTGAGGGAGCAGTTGAGGGCCGAGATGCGGGAGGAGATGAGGTCTGAGATGAGGGCCATGTTCGCTCAAATGGGCCTTCCGGTGCCGAACAGGGAGCAAGACGAAGTGGCCCGTGGCAATGTTGGATTTGATCTCCCAACCAGATACCGAGTTCTCGCGGTTCAGGAGGCAAAACCTTAGATTCATTTCCATTGTCGACGAATGCGACGGTATGCATATATTCTTATTTACTGTTTAATGTGCAACGACTTCATGTCTTAGTACAATTTGTTCTTTTAATATCGCGTAGAAT
The DNA here is from genome assembly GCA_027422505.1 of Craterostigma plantagineum. Classification (NCBI taxonomy): domain Eukaryota; kingdom Viridiplantae; phylum Streptophyta; class Magnoliopsida; order Lamiales; family Linderniaceae; genus Craterostigma; species Craterostigma plantagineum. The sequence continues at coordinate 11,299 of JAPQWV010001520.1, read as the reverse complement.
CCAAGGGTTCGATTGGTGTTACCCATCGAAGGGACGTTAGAGGTTGTCGGTCTTGGAAACATCATTGAGGGACGTTCCCAAATTCATGGAACTTCCGTTACGGAATACAACGTTGTTGTCTCCGTTATACCGTCATTCTCGGTGAGGTCCAACTGCCTCTACCAACTATGCATCTGATAACTCTTGGAGATGCACTAGGCAGCTACGTTCAGTGGCCAAGAGAGCTAATACGTTCGAACAATGTGGTAAGAAAGTACTATTTATTGATTTTTGAATAATAATGTTTAGTAACGTATTGTAATTTTAGGCACAGAAAGGAAAGTCACCGGCGAAAGCGCCAAATGTGTCCATCAATCAAGACGACGACATTGCACGCCTCGATCAGAGGGTTGTGAGTAGTTTGGGCATGCAGTGTCGCCAGGTGTTTGACTACCTTGCGTTGCGTGACGACCGACGAATGTCAGTTCCCTCTCATTCAGCATGACAAGTCTATTATAATCACGAAGACTATTTGGTGTACATGGACAACAATGACTTCGTTGATCTGTTCAAGCTCGTGACTGTGGATTCCTCAGTTATTCAACTTTTTATGAGGTATTACTTAATATTTCGTTGAAACAATAAATCATTACAAGTTTTAGTTTTTGCTTTTCATACATTTTATTGAGTAATCATATTCTCAGGTATATTAATAACGAGTCCGAGAACTTCAAGTGTTGCGACCCGAATCGTTTGGCGACGATGGAACATGATAATACAGCAAATAGCGAGGTTGATTTCCTTGCTGATGTTATCAAAGACTCGTATTGGGCCGGCACTTACTTGTTTGTGTCTTTTTGTGACGGGTAAGAATATAAGATATATATTTTGATTCATAGCTTATGCTGTAGATAATCATTTCGTTTCGTTTGTCATAGTAACCATTGGATTCTATTGCTCATCGATTTTCCGTCGAACTCGGTTATGTGTTCGATTCGCTCGCACCGAACATCGGCGTAAGGAAGATAAGAGTTCGTCCTCGAATAGATGCGTAAGTTATTTATATTACAATAAATTTCATGTATTAGTAACCCTTATTAAAACATTATTTTTCGAGTTTCAGCGCAATTCTCACGGCGTCGCTGACGGGTGCAGTTGGAAATCGGAATAGAAAATCGAAGGTTACTTGGAAGAGATGCAAGGTTTGCATTTGACATATGAATTTTCAAAATTATTTGCTAATTGGTACCATTATTCGATATTTACATGAAATTCTTTCTAAATTAGTGCCCACGACAAATGAGGGAGAGTGAGTTATGTGGATTTTACGTCATGAGATACATGTACGATATCATCTGCAATCGTATCGGCAGAGATGATACAATCAACTTGCCAACGGTAAGGAACTTTAAAATCATCAGCTTCTCTAAGTTTCAAGTTTCATATATATGTTTATTACTATGTTTTAACACTGTTTTATAGATACTGGAGCGCTTCTCTTATGGTCCCCAAGAGCTCCATGAAGTACGTGAATTGTGGGCGGACCATTTTATGCAATTTTTTATGTAGGTTGGACGACTTTTACGTTACATGTTTGTGTTTGTATTACGAGAACCGATATTTGTTTGTTGGACGTGGTGTAACTATTGATTTTATTTACAGTTATTAGTAATTGATTGATTGTTGGTGTTATCTTGGATTTCATTGTTGTTGGAATTGATTGTTGGGGCATAAATAAAAAGGAAAAAATATTTTAAAAAAATAAAAGCTATAGGCGACGGTTCCAATATAGGATCCGTCGCCCTTATTTTATTTTAAAAAATTATTATTACATCATGGGCGACGGTTTTTCGGGCAAAACAAGTTGCCCATAAAGCCAAAGGCGACGGTTGTGCGCCAAGAAACCGTCGCCCATGTAAGCTCATGGGCGACGCGTGTTTTGTAACAGCCGTCGCCCATAATTTTCTTCGGCAATGCACATTTGTCCGTCGCCCAAAATCGTGCAGATGGGCGACTGGGTTCTGGGTGACGCCATAAAACCGTCGCCCATTACTAATAACAACCGTCGCCCAGGTGTCGTTCTGCACTAGTGTGTGTCTTGTCTTATATATTATTGTTCCAAGCACGTAGTCTTTATTTTCCTCTTAGGGGTCCCATCATTGGTCTTGATTTGCTTTATATCGGTATGAGGAAAAGCAATATGTCCATGGGTAAATGGTAACCCCTCAACGACAAATGCTTCAATAAACAAGCATGACATGCTTTTCGATTTTGATTCGTTGCGCTCTGATACCTGTTAAATACGAAATATAAAATAGACCTAAATATCAAGGAAATTTGGATAAGTAATGACTGAAAACACATGTTTATGGGGTATAAAATAATGAAAAATTGTAACTTCTCATTTATGGATGCTTTGAGGATACCAAATGGTTTTATTCTCCCTGTTAAGGCGATGTGAATAAGGACATTTCATTCTAAGACAATAAAAGTAAGAGAGTAATTTTGCATGTCCCACATCGTATAGATAAAACATTATTTACTACTTTTTAAATTCCTGCAAGAAAGAGTTTTTCGTCGAGCTCAGCAACGAGAGCTTGTTACCCAAGTGGGGGCATTAGGTTGATTGGACTGTGGTTCGTGTCAGATTCGCTGGGCTCAGTGGGCATTTGTCTGGCTTGTCCATTCCAAGTAAAGAGGTGGTCCGTGTGGTCCAAGCGAAGGTTTGGGTTTCATGGGCCATAGAGCGGAGGGCACTGTGTGAGCCTGGTTTCACAGAGCAGCGAAAACCTCCCACTCTCTATAGTGGAAGGATAACCAGCTGTTGCTTCATGAGTTCGATTAAGTTACTCCATCCGGCCCAATAGAACAATCAACCTTTTGTTAAATTTTATTATCATAATTATTATTATATTTTGATAAATAGGTGGACTTTTTGCAAATTGTTCTTCGGTTAATAATTTTTTAATAAATTTTTAAAATACAAAAGGTGAAAATCATAAGTCTCATACAAAAATTAGTGTTTTAGACACACTGCCCTATAAATATATAATAGTAGTTTAAGTTTTCAGTTACTTGGTGATGTTTCAACTATTTAACAATATTTTGAAGGGTTAATTATTTTTTTGTCCCGTATCAAGGGGATGTGGCATTATAGGGACCGCTAGTTTAGTTTGTGACATTATAGGGATAGTAAGTTTCAAAATCATGCAATATAGACATTATAACTGATTTTTCACCAAAATACATCACGTGCCACGCACGTGACCGATTTTTATACTGGAAGGTCCGACGTGGCGGCATTTCTGTAAAATGGGCATGTCATTGGTCCGCCCAAAAATTAGAAAAACGGGCATGTCATCGGTCCGGCACCACGTCTGTTTTCCGGTATAACAATTGGTCACGTGCGTGGCACGTGATGTATTTTGGGGAAAAATCAGGTATAAAGTCTATAAATTGCACGATTTTAGACCTCACTGTTCCTATAATGCCACGCCCTAAATTAGCGGTCACTATAATGCCACACTCCCTAAGTTATGGTACAAAAAAATAATTAAGCCTGTTTTGAAAATTAATTATTTATTATTTTTAAGCATCCAAAATGAAAAAGAATTGTTGCCGATGGCCGCCCACATGGCTAAGATCAAGTGTATCTTACATGGTTCTACCCATATTTCATGTGCATTTCACTAAAATAGTCGTAGTACATTTTAAATACATCATCTGTAATTGTACCTTATTGTAGTATATATAGGACCAAAATTAACTAGTTTGTCGTACCAAAATTAAGAAGATATTAGCCTACGTTATACAATATGCTTATAAGTGAATTCGCATCAGGTTATTTAACTGACATTGCAGAGTAGTAATTTGCCATGTTTCTGTCATACTTTATAGTAGTTCTGACAAGTGAGGTTTTATTCTTGACAAAAGATGGCTTTTTGCATTTTATTCTCTTTTTTTACTTCTAATAATATGATATACCATTTTGAGGTGTTTAGTGTATCATTTGACAAGTGTTTGGTGTACCTTGTACACACTATTGCCGTACTTTGTACACACGGTTATCATACCTTTTTTCATATTGTTAGCGTACCAAAAATTCTAATGATGACAAATATCATTTGTGCCATTGTGTTAACACATCCACCAATTACACCAACCGAAAAATAATTATGCTATTTCATAACAAATGAATCTCAGTTGAACAAAGACTATAAGCTAACATGATTCGGGATGGGCCCAAACGTGTGATCCGAAGCAAACCATAGTCTTAGTACACTATTATTCTGACAATCCACGTTAAACTGAGCTGAATTGGAAACCATAATTATTTTACTCACAAATGGTATGACAAATAATTAAGTACAAACCATATAAAGGTACATCATAATTAATGAAAAGGTACCAGCACAATAAATAAATTGGTACACAATATACATAAAATTAGTACGATACAACAAATGTGTAAAACCAAATAATAATAACCAAACAGGGCATCACTAAAACCCAAAAAATGTGCAGAAGGGAAGGAACAACATTATATTTCAAGTGCACATGCAATTTTGATTTGGGCTATATCAAATTCAAGCAAACCCCGAATTTTGAACAAACCCAAAGTTTCGATTTCATTTCCGCCAACCCAAGCTCGATTACTTGAATTGAACAAATATGAGTACTATTGGACCATGAAAACCCATATACTTCTTCCAGATGTCTATTTTTTTCTTCAAGATTCCTATTTTCTTCTTCTTCTAAAAAATGTCTTTCTTCTTCTTACTCGTTTCAAAACCCGCATGGACTAATCAAGAATCATTGGACCTTCTTCTCCTTATCCTCTATTTGTCCCTATTCTATCCAACTAATCTAACTAAGAACGATTTTACTACGATTTGTTAATGGAAGAGGCGATTCAACGTTGGGTGCATGTGTGTGTTTGAAGGTTAGGGCTTCACAAAAATTCACTCTCTATTATTTCACACACAAGACACACATAACTATGTGTTAGGATTTTAGTATTTATACCACAAGTTGGTATATAATACTTGGACCCTTGTAAGCCCATTACAAGAATAAGATCATTGGGCTCTAAAACATTAAAGCCAGGTTCACTTAAATTAATTACAAAATTAAGATCACCTAATTTAATTGAAGCATTAGTGATAGTATGATCGCACCCGCTTAGTTTATTGCACGAAGTTGTTTTGTTTGTACGGGTGAAAATATATTGAAAATATGGAAAATATCGACACAGTGCTCGAGAACCACACCAGTGCGTGAACATCGAGTCGTACATGTCGCGCGTTTTCAACGGAAAATATGTAGTACGGAAGCACTATTCATGTGTTTGTTTATAAAATTGAGATTTGTGAAATTCATAGGTGTTGAGAGTGAAAAGTAACACCGTCACTTCATTACTAAATTTTAATGCCAGAAGGATGTTATGACGCATAAAAATAGGGGTGCAACACGAGGACATCCCAGGGGGTCACCCATCCTAGTACTACTCTCGCCCAAGCACGCTTAGCTTCAGAGTTCTGTGGGATCCGGTGTGTTAGTGCTGGTATGATCGCACGCATTTAGTTTATTGCGTGTAGTTATTTTGTTTGTACGGTGAAAATGTATCGAAAATATGCGACAAAGACCGGGGCGTATCTCGGGAACCACACCAGTGCATGAACCTCGCAGTCGTAGATGTCGCGCATTTCAACGAAAAATATATAGTATGGAAGCACTATTCATGTGATTTTTTATAAACAAGCGAAATCCATAGGTGTTGAGAATGAAAAGTAACACCGTGGACTGATTGCAAAATTAATACCCGAAGGATGTTATGACGTGCAATTTCATCCAAATCGACGCAGATCTAACGGAAGGACAAATTTGCTTCAAATTCGACAATATTAGGGACGAAATTGGTTCACGTGAAACATCGGAGACTAAATTGTTCTATGTGGGAAACATCGGGGATCATTTTTATTTTCTCCTTATAAATTAATATAAATTTAGAACCTAAAAAAATGATCAACAGTTTCTGGCTAGAGCAGTCAAAACGGGCCAGCGGCAGCGGGGCGGGCCTAGGAAATGGAGGCCCGGCCAGCCAAGGCACATATAAAAAAAATAAATCAGAAATAAGAAAACAAGAAAAGTCAAATTCAAACATATGTAAACTTAAATTACCCCATTGTATTGTTAAATTAGACTTGATTATATTGAAAAATGAAAGTAAAAATTTAAAAATCGATTATTTATTCATTTTCATATTTTTATATTTAGTATATAATTTAAATATTGGCGGCCGCCATCGGCCCGGCCAACCGGCAAAGCCCGCAATGGGCCGCTCCCACGCGGGTCTGAAAGCGAGCGGGTTTGACGACTCTAGTTCTGGCGGGGCAGACTTTAGTGATTTCAGGTTTTGCCCGTCCCACCAAAATAGCATCTCCACTCTCTCTCATTGACGATGTTCGTTGGTCTTTTTGCTAAATGACCTTTGACTGAATAAGTATTTGTAAAATGACCTCGTTGACATTTAAGTTCTTGTCAAGTGACCCTCCTTTAAATACTTAGTTAGCTGATGTTATCTTAACACTAATCATCGATTAATATATAGAAACAATATATATATATATAATATAAAAAACGTTAAAAAAAAAGAAGAAAACCCAACGACATTAACTGTCATTTGCGACTCCACGACCACCACCACCGATGAAATGCAAGAACTCGATTATTTATGACACCAACAACCATGCGATTGGCGAAAATCAGAAAGCACAAGGTTGCTGAAAGTCGCGCCGTTAAACCAAGAAAGTTGCCACATTGTTCGGGAAAGTAAGTCATTTATTTCGGGTTTTCGCAGTTAACGTTATAGTAATGCATTTTTAGTCCGTCAACTATAACTTTGAGTGGGTTTGCTATTTGTTGAGTTAATTAAGACGAAGTCATTGCCGTCTTGCTGAATCTCATAATAAAATTCCGGTTAGTTTCGGGTTCTTTTGCTATTACTTTAACTGAGAACCAGAGTGTTGGGTTCTCTTTCGTGGGTCCTAAGAGTAGAGAAGTCGTTTCACCGTCGGATATGATGCGGTGAACCAGAATCGCAGTATTGATATCTCATGGTAGGGACACCGTCTTCGCAATACGGGTTCTCAGTTGTATAACGAATACCCGGCTATGAAATGATTCCTGCGGACCCACAATATATCTGAAATCTCTAAGTTCTCAGCTGTATAATGGGTATCCAGATATGAAATGATCTTTGAGTACTGATATATGAAGACCTATAGGTTATAACCTCGGTTCTCAGCTGCACCTCGGTTCCCCATGAATATCGGTTCCATGAAGTCAATTCTTCTACCAACGGAAGAGCCCAGGTTGGCACGGAGAGATCCTTCTTCGTTCGACGAGGTAGGAGGACGGATGTGGCAAAGTAGAGAAGAGCCAACTTCAACTTGTCAACGTTAACCAACTCCGTAGAATCTTCACCGGATAATTCTACCATTCGGCTCTCCAAAAAGGATTGTATGATTGTATCCATCCCGAGAAAGTGGCGATCACGGAACTCTGTCCTCTCGTTCACCTCTAGAATATTGGAGGAGCAGTTGAGGCATGTGATCAAGCAGTAATCCTTAATAGAAAAGCGGACTGCGGTTTGATTGATGATCATCCATATTTCATTCCGACTGTTGACGGGAATTTGCCTCTTCATTAAAAACAAACTTAATTGGTTCGAATGCTTCTTGAATCTAGACCCATCACAGATTATGTGGCTAAATTGTAATGCGAATATTTCCGGAAGCTCGGCTTGGTTTAGGAAATTGACTAGACCTTCACGTAATCCGCGGTGATGATGACTTTGCAGCTGAAGAATCATTCTGACAAAGTTGTGGGTTCAACAAAACCTACATAAATTCAAAAGAAAATCATATCGAGTAAAGTTTTTAAACGGTTGCTTTCAGATGGTGTGTGTTGGGTTCTCAGACTTTATACATGTCCTAGGAACTGGGCACTAATCTGAGGCCCATAAAAAATTTGGGAACCCATCACATCGCGAATGTAGCTTCTTAGACCATGAACGGGTTCTCAAATCTTACACGGGTCCTCAGACGTGGGCCGAATTCGGGGAACTCGTCCAACATCTGAGAACATTTCCTCTTCTAATCGAACTAAATTCTGAGAACCCTTTCTTTTCATGATTTAAACTCTTAAAACCCTATCTAAAACATAGCCTTCATCAATGGGTTACAAATCAACCGTATAATGGCCGACTGTGTTAACCTGTTAGGTTGTGTGAGTACCGACGAAATCAACACAAACACAAAATTAACAGAGAAACATGCTCGGCAATATGCGAAACAACTGAAGAAGTAAAATAACTTACAATTTCAAATGCCATTGCTGTGAGTTTTTAGTGCTGTAATGCTGAAAATTTTCACAAGGGGCCCTCACGATGAATCATAGCTGTTTTCTCTTACTTTTTCCTTTTATCTTTTTTTTTTTCGTCTTTATCACTTAATTGTACTTAATGCCCATAACCGCCCTTCAAGTAAGGGTATTATAATAATTTTTCCTCAGTAAGGGTCCAAGTGTCTATTCAAAAATGGATGTCAGTCGGCTAAAGTTAATGCGAGAAGATGTTATCTAGCTAAGAAACCCATGTTGGTTCATATCCGTTCAGTTTCCTTGCCGAGCACTGTTGAACAAGCGCACAACCACGTTCCCCAAGCTGAAACCCTAATGCCAATCTTATCCACAAAACTGCAAAATCAACCCTCGAAGTTGAGTCCCATTATATATACTAGTACTTTTTTGCACACCCGATGTGTGTGCTTTAAAAAAATTATATTGAAATTATTTGAAATTTTGGAATTTTTAGTGTTTAAGATGAAATATAATTTTTAAATATATAAAAAAGAAACTTAGTTGTACAGGCATAAGTACAGTAAATAAAAAAATAGGAGTGATATGAAAATACTTAATTATTAATTAAATTACAAATGAGAGACTAAATTGCAAATAATATCACACCAAATTGTGGCAGTTTATATTCATCTCAAACCAATTATATAATAGTATATATATATATATATTATATATATACCATTCTTGGGATCTTTTTTACCAAAATTTTAAAAACTTTACAAAACAAGTGATATATGGCGTTACCAACCTATCGAACCATGGAAAATGGTCCTTGGCGTTGTTAAACCTATTAGTCCAGTTATCAAACTGTAAACAGTTTGATCTCGTTCGGACCCAAGGTAGTCCAGCCTATATACCATAATCAGACTCTCGTTCAACGGTAGTTCAGCCAATATACCAAAAATAAAATTATTTTTGTGATCGTTTTAGAATTAAATCATCGAATACAAGGATTTTTACAAAATAAAATTTTCATTTAATTAATTCAATCGGTAACAGCCATCGCCCTCAAACGCCTTCCTTTCGGCAACATGGGCTTGCCAAGAGCCGACACAGATTTAATTAAAATCAAATTTTATTACAACCTTTATCCAAATTCTTTTGATCAGTTTTCAAAAGTTTTTTATAAAGGAAAATAAATACATCATATATATAAATATGATATTAAACCATGATTAAAGTATTAAGGCATCTTAGTGTAGTTTAACGAAGGAATTTAGCCTTCCATTAAGGCTAAGTGAGACAAAAATAAAATATATAAAAACAAAATATAAAACTTACTTGTAAGGAAAATCGTAGAAGCAACTTCAACTTTTATTTCTTATGATTCTTTTACAATAGAGGGAATTACAACAGAGGGAGAGTGAGAGAGAAAGAGAGTCCGTAAGAAACCGTCTACATAGCTAATGGCTTAAGGCCATATTTATAGTCAAAGAAAACAAAGTAAAGTACATAGTAAAGATCAATAATTTGTCGATGAATTTCTTCGACTCTTGTTATTGCTTGATGAGCTGGATCTACCATGTTTAATTGCTGGCCGTTCCTTTTCAAAAGATGAATAGCAATTTGTCGTTGCTTTATTAAAGTAACCAACTTTACCTCAAAAGTGTTCGTAATTATCCTTACCTTAGAAAGTGGACAAAGCGAGGCATAATTAATTCTTATCTTTTTCTTGAATTTTCTTGGTAATTGCTTCTTTGAGGAGATCGATTGCATCATCCACTATGATATTGTCCGGATCTTCCGGTTCCTGTGATTCTCCACCAAGACAAAATTCTTCGTCTTTTGAAGAAGTCTCCATTGAAAAATCCACAGAAGCTTCAATACCAAGATTCTTGTGAATATCTTTCTTCATTAGGTCAAATTAAGCCTGAACGATTTCTTCAGTCTTCATTTTGCCTTTTTGTATATTCGTCCTTCTTGAAATAATTTCAAAAGGACTTGGAGGTTCCCTCTGCTGATGATTATTAATCATCTCCTTGTATTGAGATATTTTCTCTTCGATTTTATCAATTGTCTGCTGGCTTTCATATTTGCCAGTAGCAGTTTTTCTAATCATTTTCTTCCAAAATTTTATATAAAAATTTCTTTTGAGACACGGAATTTTTTGTTGGGTATAACCCACTTCTGGAGTCCATCTCCAAATCCATGGAATGCTGAACTCAGTATAAAAATGTAAAGAAGCAATTCCTTCAATACATTCCTGTTTATGCTCCGCTTCTATTAGATGCGGAGATATTTTAACCCATTCTTGATATAATCAAAAGAAAGGTTCTTTATGAATTTCAAATGAGGCTCCATAAGAAAGCCACCATTGATAAAACCGATTAGATATCGGATTTATAAACATCCGCACAAATCTTTATCCACCAAGAATGTTTTTATTATCATTCTGGTGTAAAAATACTTTATAAAAAGCGTCGATATAATCATAGTAATTAAATTTAACTAGAGCTTTTTAACTCAAGATGAAAGTATTCTCTATCCTTTAAAGGGTGAATAGCCCATTTTTCAGGCGAAGTTATTTGCTTGAAAATAATTTTACTAAAGGTATAACCTTTTTTCAAAGCAGCTTGAGAATTTCCTGCTTCCAAATCACATATTCCTGTGGACTTAAGAATATTTTCATAAGTATCACGATTTTTATAGAATGTAGCAGCATATGATGCTTTATCAAAGTATCTTGACATAATAGTCCAAGGTTCATCAGACCATTTTAAATCTTTAAATTCTAGTAATATTATTACCTCAGTATGAGAAATTTTCTCATAATCAATGTCGTCTTCTTCTTCAGCAATTAGTTTAGCGTAAGAAGTTCCCTCATTGGAGGACTTAGCTTTCTGCTTCTTAAGTTCAAGAAATTCTATATACTCTTCGCCATTCAAGGCCGAGAGATTTT